>MU842947.1:0-112687 GCA_030867305.1 Colletotrichum zoysiae | reverse complement strand
ACCCTAACCCTAACCCTAACCCTAACCCTAACCCTAACCCTAACCCTAACCCTAACCCTAACCCTAACCCTAACCCTAACCCTAACCCTAACCCTTTTAGCTTTATTTCTAAATAAGCTTCTATAAAACCTTAAATAGGCTTAGGTTTAAGTAAGAAACCCTTAGAGTTCCCTAGAGGTTCTATTAAAGGGATCTAGGTCTAGATACTTAGCTTATAGAGGTAGTATTAGTCTAGGTATAGTAACTTAGGCTTACAGTTACTTATTATTAATCTTAAGTACTTATATTATCTTAAGTAGCTATTATATAGTAAGTATAGCTAAAGCTACTATAGTAGCTAGAGTTAGTATAATAACTAAAGCTAGGGCTAAAGTATATTAAACGTTATTAGTAGATATACTTATTATTTTTTTACTATTAAGTAAGTATTAAGGTTAACTTATTTAATAGGAGTAATTAAAGTGTTATAGCTAGATATCTAATAGTAAGGTTTCTATTAGAAGTATAGCTAAAGTTAATACTTAGTTAATAGTAATAGTCTTTTAGGCTGCTAGAGATTACTTAGTAATTAGTTAAATAGTTAAATTTATCTTAAGTTACTTATATAGCTTAGTAATAAAATATAAGTTAGATATTAAAAAGTATTTAAAGAATATATTATAAGTTAATTACTAAAGAACTATAGAAGTTTTATCTTAAGTCCTAGATTTAGTTTAGTCTATATATAAGTCTTATTATTCTAGTTAAGCGTCTTCTCCTATAAGTCCTAAGCACTTATAGCTTATAGGACTAAGCGCTTATATATTAATCCTTTAAGCGCTTATATTAAGATCTTATTAGTGCTTAGTAGTCTTATTATTATATAACTTATACTATAGTTCTTTTATTCTATAAGGAGTTATCCTTCTGTTAGTCTATAAGATATTATACTGCCTGTACTTTTAGGGCCTAGTAGGGCTAGTATTACCTATAACTTATTAGGTTATAATATATAGCTTACTAGCTATATTAGTATATATCTTTTCTTTACTATATTAATTATAGTAAACCTTTTAGATAATAAGGTTAGCTATTATAGGCGTTACCTTCTTTAGTTAGCTAGCTTAGGGTGTATCTTAATACTGCTTAGGTAGTAAAGGGAAGGTAGGAGTAGCTAGGTTAAAGCTATACTTTTTTATATATAAAAGGATATCTTTAACTATACGTTACAGTATACCTAGGGCTTTTACTACCTTATTAGCTAATTTACCTCTAATACGGCTTTAAAGGGTAAGAATAATAGCCTATATAATAGGGTTAATGCGCGCTATAACGGTAATAGTTATAATATAAAAAAAGTAGTGTTTTAGGTTATTGTTATTATAAAATTACTGTTACTGGGGCCCTAGTTAAGAAAAAAGTAAGTGGATGAATCTAATTACTCTGATTGGTTTGAAAATGGAGAAAAGTGGGGCGTTATTGGGTTAAGTGGGGTGGTGGTCTTGGTATTCTCCGTAAGGACTTTTGACGGGCTCCTCCGTACAAGCGACGAGGCTTGTGGATACGTACCTCAGCTCAGTACATACCCGCCTATATCTTCCGAGTACCTGTACTGATACCTAGGTGCGTGGGTGGGTAGGCAGGGTTACTTACCACTCGCAAACAAACACAACTCTCTTCTACTAATGTACGGCAGGAAGCCGAGAACCCGTCTTTTTATTTGCGTGGTAAGTTGTTGCTTCGGCTTATCTCGATGATCTCTAACCAGAATCAATGTCTTCCTTGGCTCGAGTGGCGACGACGAATGAGCGAACCCGTCTACGTGTGCGTTCGCTTGCGCAGCTTGCTTCGCAGCCCGCCCGCCACGCAACCCCTTTTCGCGGACCGTGAAAAAATGAATGACCAACACGAACGAAATCATGACTTGTCAGATGCCCAGTCTTGGCGTCTCAAACCGTTACGCTGTATGTCTGTTCAACTTGACAAATGAGGCTCGACCTTTGGCTGAACGGCCGCCCAGCAAGCAAGCACTTGCTCAGTCCAAACCCAAGGGCGGCGGTGGTCCGGTCTTGTCTCAACCAACGGTCACACGGGATTTGGTCACTCTAGCGTCTTGGTGAGAATTCTTTTTTCTCCCATTCGGGTCAAGTGTGCGTTGCGCGTCAGCCAAAACAGGTAATTACCGCTACAGTACACTGCACGCACCTGCTTGCGCCTTGCATATTCCTGCTCGGGGCAGATCGATGGCACTTGCCTCATTCTCAGTCATCACCATCCTCATTCTCCTCCTTCTTTCTTCTTCTCCCTTCTCCTCCTCTTCTTACATTTTGTCCTTTCCATAAGGTTGAAGCGCAACCAGAATCCCATCTCCAAGAGTCTGACCTCCTCCTGACTACCTACATTCCCATCTCGCCGATATGGCAGAAAGCGGAGTGCCCAGTAAGCCATCGAAAACTCTACTCTTCAATCTGGCCATCTTCTCGTTACTTCAATGGCATAAAAGATTTCACGTATTCTGCTGACCCATCACCCTTCTCAGTCCTGGGCAGCCTTTACGTTTATGCCCCCAATCAGCCAGCAGCTATTTTCTTTACTCTTGTTTACGCCATCACAGCTGCTGTCCACATTTGGCAGTGCCAGTAAGCAACCCGGCATCACCCCGTATCACTACGGGACCACCATCTCTAACCCAAGTTCCCACTAGCCGCTTCAAGTCTTGGGGACTGATTGGTTTGCATCCATTATGCGCGACACTGTTTACACTCGGATACGCCCTTCGTGTTTGGGGAGCCGACAACTACATGTATATCTCTACCGACAAGACCCCACTTGCTGTATGTATTTATCGCGAGCCAGATATGTATCTTCGTCGGCCCGTACGTCTCTCGCCCCTTGCCTCCGTCTTTATATTTTCTTCACAAATCTCACCGTCGCTGCCTGCAGTCCTGTCCTTGAGCTCGCCAACTACCACGATCTCGGCCGAGTCTTTCGATACGTCCCCCATGCCTCTCCTTTCAACCCCGGCAGAGTCACCGCCTTCTTCGGCGGGCTCATGGCTCTTGTTGAGGGTCTCAATGCCGCTGGCGTCTCTTTGTCCGCCAATGCCAACGCAAAGGAGTCGTCTAAGAAACCCGGCCACAACCTCATCCTCATCGCACTTGCCCTCCAAGTTGTTGTTATTCTCGCCTTCGCCTATCTCTCCATCCTTTTCCACCGCCGCCTCATCATGGCTCGCATAACCCCACAGACCAACCTCATCAAGCCCACCCTGACGACGCTCTACCTCAGTATGACTCTGATCTTTATCCGCTGCATGTACCGCCTTGTGGAAAACTCGTCGGGAACCACCAGCGTGGACCTCAGCGACATGGACGCTTTGCTAAAGCTGAGCCCTATTCTACGTTACGAATCTTACTTTTACGTCTTCGAGGCGAGCCTAATGCTCGTGAACTCTGTCTTGTGGAATGTGCGCCACCCGGGCCCCCATCTTCCCCAGAACACTCGCATCTACTTGTCACAGGACGGATCAGAAGTCGAGAGGGATGACGACAGCAGTCACCAACGGCCTCTGCTGCTCACAATGGCCAACACTCTCATGTTTGGCTTGCTCATCCGGGACGATAAACGCCATTCATACGGACAGCAGTCTCACGATCTCCACCAGGACACGGCCAGCGATGCCCAGGCCAAGCCCACATTCCGGAATGAGTATTAGCAGACCTTTTGACTCATTTGGCCGCTTCATTGTTGGATACGCACTCGGCCGCGGCACCTGCCTACTTACATAACCTGCGCCTTCACTGTACTGTACTTTAGCTCCCCGTTATTGTATGCCGCTATCGAAATTTGTTTTGCTTTTTTTTACTTCCTTTCTTTTACCAATTTGCTTTAACACTGGGGGGGAAATATCCCTGGAGGAAATGCTGTTCCATAGGCAGGCCGGCTGAAGGACATACAGAACCTATTTAGAAAACACTTGTAATAATAGCCACTATAGAATATTTCCCCCTATTTGTTTGTTTTAAGCTGCCGCTATATAAATGCTTTTTATCTACGAGATTTAAGGAAAGCGTTAATGTTATTATATGTTAATACTTCTACAATCACGATTTGTTCCTCTATAATGTCTACCCTTTACAAGCCTTCTAACCACTTACGAACAATAGCGCGCTCTTCCATCTGCGATTGCAAGCAGGGCAGTTCCTTGACTACGTGGTGAATGTAGGGGACCATCTCCAACGGGAGCTTGGATTGTGCCCACAACGAAGTAGGCGGCAAGGCAATCTAGCTTAATAATGCTATATTACTTATCCATCAGGTTTCCTCTAACCCTTTATGTAAAGTAGGCTTTATCAGTTAACATAACTACAGCTTGTTGGTTGTTAATACGTAATTAGAGACAAAACTGGACGAAACATCTAATAAGGGGTAGAATTTATAGATTAGATAGCTAATAGGGTAAGTGTTTACTTTTCACCTTCCCTTGGGTAACTGATGGAGCGGCCCAAGTAAACAGTGGTTGCATTATTGATACCGTCTCCACATACGCTAGGGCTTCTAAAGTAACCATCTGTTCCTGCAGACGCAAAGAAGACAGAGCTGCCAGCCGCACAGCTCACCCTGATGGCAGCGTCACTATCACTTTTAGTCATATTGATTGTCCCACGGGATGCAGTGATGTTAATTGCACCACATTGAAATCCACTGTCAGCGCCTACGGTGCAAGGGTTCGCATCGGTAAAGCTGAGATCCTGGCCGTAGACGTTGACTTCGAAGTAGTTGTTGGCTCGAACAGTCGATACTGAAGCCAGTTCCGTGCAATCCATCTGGAATATGGAATGATCAGGGATATCGCCAAGAGTAGGGCGGAAAAACCACGTGTGGACATTATCCCCACCGCAATTAATCTTTATACCGAAAAGTGTTGACAACCGGTTGACGTAGATAGATCCCTTAGGCGACGGGATGGTGAAGACGGTAGTATTCACCTTGTCGTCTATGCAGAGCCAAGACTCGTCCAATTGCTTTGTGCATGGAACCCCGTCGACTATGTTGTATTCTTGGGCAAACCCTGTGGCAGCAGCTGGCGTGCTAAGAAAAGTAGCTGCCGTGAGGAAGAGGATAAGGACGTACATAGTTAAGTGAAGTGGGTATAAAGGGAAGAATTCAAAGGAATGAGAATAGTGAATGTGCAAAACACTTTAAGTGGCTGAAGGGATAGTCTAAATAAGAGTAGGTATGTCTAGTTATACTTTTAGATAAGGGCCCTATTTTAATGAAGTTAAGAGTCAGATATAGACTGGCAGACTATAGGAGCTAACACATTCTATTAATTACGGTGATGCCAACTATAAGATAACATCTATAACTTACATAACTAGCTAGAACTATACGATATTACTCTTTCTTAAACTTTACCTTTAACAGGTAGATAGTATTTACTTTAGAAGGTTTATTATGACTAAAAGATAGCAATGCCTGTAGTGCCAAGCTTTTTTTATTTCGGTAAGACCGGCCTTAAGATGAAGTATATAAACTAGTTTTCTCTAAGAACTATATTTAGAAATTGACAGGTAGGAAGATCACTATAATATATTATAACCGAGTCATTCCGCAGTAACTCCCCTAGCCCACTAACAAATAACCCCCCCTATCTAAGCATCCCACACCAGCTGAAGAATACTGCTTTAACCGTATATTACCTTTTCTAGACTATTACAACATTCTTTGTTTGCAACCAAGCAACGCTATTTCGTTTAGATACCTTACGTATTCTAGGATAAAGTAATATAGTAAGTAAAGCTCTAACAGGTGTAATTACTTTCTGGTACGTTACAAACCCTAGTGATTTCTAAAAGTGTGGCTAACTTAACGTCGACTAGGGACGTGACTTTTCTAGTTACAAGGGCTGTCTTTACTTTTTCGTCTAAGTGAAGGAAGATAACACTGAGGACTGAGTGGTAGTTCATTTTTCTTTTTTCTTAATAACGATGTGGTAGGTAAGACTATCCAGGAAGATATGAAAATGGAAAGTATGTGTGTAACCCCAAGACTTAAAAAACCAGGCTTGGAGAACTTGTAAGTTGCTAGATGCTCTTCGGCCGGAATGAATGAACGCAAGCAAGCCAGAGGTAAGTAAATACACCGAAAGTACCTATCACTATCGTCATCTGAGACCATGCTAGGAAGTGCGAGGCCAAGCTGATTATCGACCACATAAGGGAACTTTTGCGTCCCTGCATGTGCCTGGCTATTATTATTATTACTTCACAGAAGGATTTAATTGCTGGTAGAACCGCATAATGTTGTTAAACCCCTCCCTATGTATTAGACGTAGTTATTAGCGATGCTAAGCCTTAAGCACCTATTATGATATTAGAGTACTTTTCCTACTACGCATTCATGGGATAGAGACGCATGTTGTCGTATCTGTGGCGCATAATACATACGCAATCCATGGCCGCGCCCATGGTCGTGCAAGCGATTTTACACAACGCCAACATACAGAATCCTTCCAGACATGTTTCTATAAACAGACGTGTACCAAGTGCCAGCATATAGCCGGTGGCAATACCGCTGCTTATCTGGTTATGCAAGCGAGCTTTAAGACAGATTGGCTGTCGTGAAGTGATCATCCCTTTCCGCCACTGCGCATCGGCCCAACCATCCGAGTAAAGTGTCTGTAAAACTGTGTCGCGTGAGTTCTAAGGACGGAGAGAGCTAGGCATAAGTATTCAGACTGTGGTCTCTGGCTCTAGTAAAACCAATATCATAACAGATAGATTGTAGCCCATTCCTAAAGAGTGAAGACACAACAATCGCCCTTCTCCAGTATTTAGGTTTGCTCAAATACCTTCACTCTCACTATGTTACTTTAAAATCAAACTGTTGTAGCCATATTAATATATACAGACCCTCCTCATCCACATTCAAGCTTGGTTTTGTATTAGGTGGCAAAAAGGAAGATCATATCTTTAAACTCGATATTACAGAGGTTGTTTCCAGGCATCCCATTAAATAAAAAGGCCAAAATGTTGGCCACTAGCAGTCTAAATCTCGAGGTCAAGCCTCGACCTTCCACTTTCGCCGCCGAGTGCTTCGGTATATACGCCTTCAAGTCAGTGCCTGAATCGACCATTGGCATAATACGCGAAGCTGCGGTCCAGTATGGATTCCCACTTCTTTTGTCAAACGCACTCAAACGATACCCGCCGTGTAGCCTTCGTCAAGCAGTTTAGCCCTCTCAAGGACCAATCTATCCGGGTCCATTACGAACACCCCTACAGACTGCCGTTCACTAAACTCACCGATTCAAGAACTGTCGAATATGGTGATGTCATTATGTCCAGAAACAACATCCGTCAGCAGATCTATATAGGCAAAATGCTGCGGCACGCCGAAAGCTCCTACCACCCTCATTGTGCCAGCTTCTCCCTTTTGCTTGCTCATGTGACGCCTCCGCCCGAGACGGGCGCCGCGACTATATCTACTGATCCTCAAACGGCCTACGAGGACCTAGACAGCGCCAACAAAGCGAGAGTGTCTGAACTGGTTCTGTGCCACTATGTCTGGCGCAGCCACAAGTTAGGTGCCCCGAAATACGCTATTCTGGGATAGATAAATCCCAAGAGTTATGGACTGGGAAATGCCTTTCGGGTCGAGTTGGTTGATTCGGTGACAGAGTGTCATACAAATCAAGCCAAGCTGCAGAAGTTCGGGGATCGCAAGCTCTTCTTGTAGCAGACGGACAAGTGAGACATGATGTATGTATGGGTTCTGCCCAAGCTGGAATGCTGGAATCAAGTCTCGTAGGATACATACATTGTCTAGTAAAGACCACAAGGTTAGTTGCCAGCTGACGTCTAATCTCTTATCGGTGACGACTTGCAGTATTCTGCAGCCTGGGCCAGATCATACTGGGCAGCCTGCCCAAGCCGAATGACATAGGCCATTCAATGTTCGTGGTGCCCTTTAGCGGCCCACGCATCATTCCCTTACTTTTTGACCCCTTAACAACGTGCTAATAGTAGCATCGACCTATCCTAGCCAATGACCGATAGGTGCCGGTGATCTAATTCCGTTATCTATAGCTATAGCCTATCATCTCATTGGCTTCATCATGAAGTGAAGGCAACCATTTCCCCTGAAAAGTGATTCTGTGAAATCATTAACAAGGGTTTCACTAGTCTGCACTCAGTCCATACTTACTCATTATGCCTAAGTAGACGAGGACTGCTTCTTCTACGGGTAGCCTATTGGGCTTTCCTATCGATTGCTGCTGATCAGCACATTGAAAGGCGCCGAGAAAGGTCCGTCATGACCCAGAATTTTAGACCATCCAGAACTATACACTAACCCTCACAAGATTGTTTGGGTTGGGTGCACCTCTGTGCAAGTTCCAAATTCATGTACTTTCATTCCAGGTAAATATGTCGGCAATAGAGGTACTGAAAGCCCTGGGGACCATTCTATTGATAGCTCCTTTTGGTGCTTCACCTCACTTGGTAGATGCTAGTTAGACTTTATGGTTGCATATCTCGTTGGATTCAACATTTACCGAATGAACTCTTACAAATCACCTGATGATCAAATATCACCTTTCAAAAACAGTCATAACTTTTGGTCTAGTCGAACAGACCATGTATTGGATGTTTAACTGCAATTCTGATAGGTCGCCTAAATGCTGTTTAATAAGGCTTCTCATAATAATAATGGATTCTGAGCTGTGATCAGTTCACATCATTAGGAATGTGCTTAAAGAAACGGCCGCAAAGTGCTTTGATACTGCAGGAATTAGCTTCATGAATAGTCCACCAGATGACTACTCCATTAAGTTGCTAATCTCTACCCCTCCTATATTCTGCAGTTTCCCAATCTCTAACATCGTTAATGCGTTGGTTTCACCGCAGACGTGGCTTACATCTTGGTCATATTATTTTCTTCTTTCGCTTGCGACGGCATTTTGCCATGTCCTTTGGCCTTGTCTGTCTCCACACCTTGTGAATGCTGCAATGTGCCGCTTAAGTACCTGACATGAAGTGCTGACGATTGATTAGCATCCGCCCAATCTCATCAGCCAAGCACCGATGCCCTTGAATCCTATTCTGGCTAAATTAATTGTACTGGAAGAAATTCACAAATCCTTCATAGTTGAAGCCTCGACCAACTTTCATTTGATATAAGACCCTAGCTGCCAGGTAAGAAGAAACAGTAGCTTTGGTCTACTTGCATATACTCATCCGAAATTTCTTACAAGTAAAGACAAATAGCCACCTCAATTCCTCTTGTCCTCGTTGAATACATAACCGACGACGGAGCCTTTGCAATAATGGCCCAAGCCAGAGTCATCGAAAATACCACAGGTGATGATCTTGTTATTGAGCTCAGCAACGAGATCCAGCACAAGTTATCCTGGTCACATGTGTATCACCAGGTGGCCTGGGAGCTTGCTTGGTTTGTTGAGGCCATTGCCAAGACGTCGCCCAAACTCATCATACTTATGTTTCGCGACGTCAAAAAAGCGCAGGCAACCTCTTTAAAGATCAAAGAAGACAATGACAGCGTGGAGACTAGTAAAACATGAGTGTGGAGAAACAGGGTCAGATAAGTTACTCCTCTAAGTCTACGTCAACCATATGACCATGATCCTCGGGATTCTGTGGCGCTTCTGATATAGAATACCAGTTAGAGTCCCTGGGTTCGAACTTCGCCGTTGTCGTCTGACGCCCGGCATGTGTATTGCTTTCGTCGCCATTTTCTGACGTTGGGATTCGATTCATTATGCTGCTTATACGGATCGTGAAGAAACTCCATAACATCTTGAGGACAGGGACACACAAGACGAGGTTACCAACGAGGACTGCCATGCTGACCTCGCGGACTGCCCAGACGATCCATGGAGGGTCTATTAAATCAGCCGATCCTGAGAAAACTGCCACTTTAAGCAGAATTGCCGAGAGCATATGTTTGAGGTCAGCCATTATCAATAGGATTCTTAACAGTTAAACTTATCACTGTATCAAAGGGTTGCCTACAACGAATATTCCCATGCTAAACAAAGCCATAAGCATTAATTTCCTACATGATTTCTTTTATCAGCCTTTTGGCTCATGGCTTTGATACATATATATAGCAGACAGGAGGCTTACTTTCCAATCTTCATTTTTAACCTACTAATACGTGCGACTGGGATCAGTATCAGGACCATATCTGTTGATAGGTTCATAGATAGCTGTAGTATGTTGTATTTAATCCACGATAAACATTGTTCTATGGTCTTTGTAAGCCAATTTCACATACGTGTCTTACTGATGAAGTGCATTTCGCTTTTTCTTCTTTCCATCGTGACAGACAGCAATATACGTACCGTTTTGCGGATGAAGAACTAGAAATTCAGAAAATGGCCGGCACCATCCATCATAAAGGACAACAATGACTGCGATGTATGGAAGGCCGATTAATAGTATAAGCATGAGCAAAACATTGTGTTTAATACCGAAGAGGCTGTTGTTCCATAGTTTGAATATTACTAATGTTATCTTAATCTCAAGTATAGGTTAAGGCGGCACCTACGTTAAACGGTTATAAAATAGCAAAAGACAGAATTTATTACCCCACAAGGTGGTCTGTAGAGCTGTTTCGAGAAGTAAACCAAGTATACCAAGTCGCCGGGCGACAGCGGACTCGTATTCAGGTGTACTATTGTAATGATCCATATTTGAGGAAGTTTGGAAGTATAGGTATAAAGATACCAAGGAGGTCGTATATGTGAGCTGTAGATTAAGAGTCAGGACCCTTTTATATAGCAAGTACGTATAACGGGCTCGCTAGTAGTCTCACTAGAGGCACCAGAAGGGCATATAGGGGACAAAGGATGATCAGACGGACTACAATTATAACCATAAATATATCCTCTTTAGGAATCTCTTTTAGAAACTTCTGTTTTCGGACGGTGTACTGTGATAAACTTGTAAGTACACTGGTTAGCGACAGGATTCTGATGAAGGAGGGTGATCTGATGGACGAACTATCTGATGACCACTATTGTGATGACTAAACAAAACCACGCCCAGGTTTCCGTTTTGTAAGATGGTGATAGAGACATCTGGATATGATGAATGGTAGTTGTATCATAAATGTGGCCACTATACTAACACGGCATTTGGGGTTCTAGCCGTGTAGACCTGTAGAAGATACAATGCTGCTTGTGATGGCTCTGCCGAAATTGACGGCCAGGGTTTGGCGCAGAAAGTCGATTCCAACCAATAATGAAAGGCTTAGGGTGATATTCAGTGCGTGAAAGACAGGCAAAGATTTGAATAGAAGCTCCGTACTGCCAGGAACAGCTTAGCAGAGGTTAGATATCGGTAGTATTAAACAGACTTTGTCTTCATAGGAACCTTCCTGGTATACTAAGATGAAGTGAAAATAGGATTCAATCAAGAATATGTGTTTGTAACTATTCTTTTCACTTCAAGACCTGACAGTCGGCTGTTGTACGAACATATTTAATATTTATAGCTTCTGTTTATACACGAGTCAAGGAGTTCGTGTCAGCGTATTCGTAGATTAATGATCTATCCCTATTTTATGTGCGGGGTATAAGACTGTCAACCTTAAAAGCAGAAGCACCCCCATCCTGGAGCCACTTTGGATCACGCTAGATACTGTACTGTGGCACTTTAACACAGGCCCTTAGACCCTGATGTTTATGTACATCGCCAGTCGCCAGTCCCCTATGTCAAGGCCGCATAAACCCACCCGGTTCATACCTTAGACGCTTTTACAAGTAAATCTAGTTAACTACTTCTCCGAGCTCGGAATACAAAGCAGATTCTAGATTAGCGGCCGGAATAATAAGCTAGAATAAGTATGAACCTGGCTGTTGCTCTTCTGCTATACATCCCGGACTTATAGAAATCCTTGGCTATTTGCCAGAATTTGATGCAAATAAGGTAATACCTTGCTGTCTAGCGTGGCGGCAGAGCTAGTGGCTTTTTGTCCCTGGCGATTAGCGATTAATGATGGCAATGAGAAGATCGGAACTTTAGAGTGGGTGGCCTGCTCGGCGCCAGGATTAGCGACTAGGGGCCACGGAGACAATTCGGGTATTGAAACCTAGAATAGAGGAAGTAAACATGGGTTTGTTAACTTCGGCATGTAACCATCGTACGACTTATGTTTTATTAACGCTACACTATGTGCACTGTAACAAAAGAGGGTGTTTGGAGAGACACTTGATTTGACCAAACAGGCTTTAATCCATACTACGCATCTAACATGCTGTCACGAGTTAGAGCACACAGCAGGGCATAGAGGAATTCAGGTCTAAAAGGCTTAATTCTACATAAGTGAAAGTTCTCGAAGTGAGGTGTAATAAGTACAGTAACGAATGTGAAACGCCACGTGATATGGCACATGACGACGCAGTTGTGGAGTGCTGAAGTGGGAGGTTATCGTGACACATACTCTGAGTCTGACTCCAGGGTAGCCACAGGGGGTCGACCTAATCGGCCCAGTCTATACCAATCATCCACTCCATATGATCTAGGAGATTACGTACTTGTTTTTTAAAAGGTTTCTAAATGGTAAAAGCCTTCGGCTACTTCCCCTATATTATTCGGTATGGTTGAGGCAGTAGTCTGGGTGACGGTACTTAGGCCACTCGTTCTTAAAATGCTCTGGTCTCAGTCCGCACAGGGCGTATCCTGAAGCTCGGCAGCAGAACTTAACCTAATGTCAAGAGCTGCTACTAGGGATCTTGCCCAATCGTCAGCGTGGACAGGTAGTTGGTTAACTGTGTCTTCTCGCTAAGAAATTGATAGCGCTGCGTGCGATGTTACATCTCTTATTGGCGCTGCTTGAATTGGGGCATTCTCTTGTCCAGAAGAGTCTCGGATCGACGCGGGTGCAGTTAGAGACCCGAATCGCTTTGGCGGCTACTTACCTGTCGTCCAAGTACCTGTCACCTAGTCCCTAAATTGCAGCGATGTGTCCAGTTGCGATGAGTCTCTCTTTCTCTCGTTTATGGCGGGAGTTAATAGAGCAGGTTTGAAAACCGGTGATCTATTATTGGTAAAGGGAACCTGCGATTCCCAGACAAACGGCAGGCTCTTGAGTCTGCCGCTTTATATACTAGGTGAACTGCACTAGACCGCTTATAGGCATTTGGGGCGATTATATTCATCAATAAGCTCTGCCTATATAAGTACTAGAATTGATATGGGCCGAAATTCTTGTATCCTACGCCCTTAACGAACGTCTGTAACCACAGGCCCTGCGTCTTTGCCTCTGCAAGCTCTAGAAAAAGCTTTAAATGAGCCTCTCCATCAATCTTAAATGCTGCTGAACCGTCTGGCTTACGCTCGTCGACGTAGTAAAACCTGTGAAGTGTTAGTTGAATTTAATTTAATATTTAAGAACCGTATACTAAACTAACCTGAATCCCTTCTCTTTGTATTCGGAGGCAGCAGCCATCATCATGTGTGCGGAGGCTGATTTCCCAGCGCCTGATTCCAAAAACTGCGGAAGTGGGAAGACATTAAGGATGTTTCCCGTGAAGAAAAATGTTTTCCGTGTGTCGGCAGGGAGCTCTGCAAAGCCGAGGACAGCTTGCTGGGCTGCGACAAAGACACTGGTGTTGTTGATAGTCATGTCTCGCTTGAAAGCTTCCAATGGGATGCCGAACGGATCCCCGGCAGTAGAGAATGTTGCGGCACCGGCTAAGAATACTTGATTAGTAAGGAAAGCAGCTGCTGGCCCTTTACTTCAAGGCCTACCGTTATAAACAATCACGCTCGGGATTCCCAGTTCTTTCTTAACCTTGGTGAAAGCATTGACAACATCGTCGGGGTTGGCGAAATCGCTTCTTATATTGAGCTGCTCGTTCGTGCTGTCTGCCTCATCCAGGGACCGGGCTGCAATTGCGACTCTGTAACCTCTTTTTCGAAAGGCACTTGCGGCTGGCAAGCCGACTTTCGGCCCTGCACCGAGAATGAGAGCAACAGGAGATGATCCAGGCATGATTTGAGAGATAATGATTCAAGCTATGATGTGCATCGTCAAGCATATGTAGAAATCCTAAAGAAACAGAAGAAGTCTTTTCCTGCGTATTTATACGCATCTTCTCGTTGAGGCAAAAGAGATGTAAGATGTCCGAACCCGATTGATTAGTCCATATAGAGGGGCTGGCGACATTTGTCTGGCTTTGTAAGCTGATCCTTCCACTGCAGGTGCTGCTAAACCTACCAAAGATATCAAGTCAGCAAGGCGACGGACCATTCGGAAGGTCCGAAGTCAAGTAGGACATGACAAATTAAATGTATTCACCCACGAATGCCATCCGAAGTATTCCCAATTAGTCACCTTACAAGCCCTCCCTTACTAGTATCAGAATAGTTGGAGAGCGACACTGCCGAATAAATATTAAAGTCACCAAACCCAGGTCTATTCTGCGTTTACACCATCCCCTAACCGCCACGCTTACCCTTACTACATAGGCCTTCTTTTGGCAACTAATAGTAAACAATCTGATACATCGTCATTTCAACAGCAACAATGAAGCCGATCCAAGTGCTGGGAATTCACGGGCCTAACGCCGGCAAGGTTATCCTTCTGTGCGAGGAGTTAGGGGTACCATATAATACGGTGTCTATCCCACTCTCCGACGTCAAGAATCCAAATTATGTCGCTATCAACCCGAACGGGAGATTGCCGTCTATCCAGGACCCAAATACGGATCTCACGCTCTGGGAATCAGGAGCTATCATCGAGTACTTGACCGAAAAGTACGACAAAACCCATAAGCTAAGCTTCTTTGCGGGTTCAAACGACGCCTATCACGCTCGGCAGTGGCTCTTCTACCAAACCACCGGACAGGGGCCGTACTACGGACAAGCTATGTGGTTTATTATCTATCAACCACTCCCTGAGCCGCGCGCCCGGTACGTCAAGGAGGTCAATCGCGTCACTGGTGTAATCGAGGGTCACTTGGCGAGCCAAAAGCCTGACGCAGATGGTAACCTGTGGTTCTTGGGAAGCCGGCTTACTTACGTGGACATTGCCTTTTTCACTTGGCAGCACACTGCTGCGCCGCGTATTCCGGATGATGAGTTCAACCAGAACGACTATCCGCACGTTAAGAAGTGGTTGGAGAACATGCTCACGCGCCCGAGTGTAAAGAAACTTCTGGACCTCCAGGAAGCCTAATAGGGTGTAAAAGGACATAGTCTAGATACTACAGGCTGCGCATAGATGGTCGGAACATTGGTGGCCAGTGATTAGGGAATTCAATATGAATACTGTGTTTGCCCTCTGTAAATATCCTACCTTTCGATTTTAAATATGTAATGGGTAATAGGACTAGGCTAATGCTCCCATTGAGGACAAATACAGCTATTAACAGAGTTACCAGCTTGGACAGAAAATAGTACAATTTGCTTGCTTCGTGATGTTGTTTTTAGTCCTAATGATCTAATTCGTTTTCTAACTTTTTTCTTTTCTCTCTCGCCCTTACTAGCAAAATGTAAGTTTGAAGAGAAGCCCGCGACTTTATTGCTTGACTAATTAGGCTTCCTAGCCTACTAAGAGTGTATTCGGAGTTAAAAGAACCTGACCAGTGTTGACCGTATCGTTCCGCCACGAAAGAAAACACTGCCTTATTTGATCTAAGAAACAAACTTGAATAACTATGTTGAGGGCGTTATAAGCGTTTAACTGAACGTTTGTATAGCCTTTTTTGCCTCGTCATTCAAACTTTTGCACGTGGTATACATTTGTCTCAGCTCCTCTGATTGTGATCCTGCCCTTGGATCATTCACCAGCGTCTCCAGCAGACGTAGGAATGGCTTGACAAGACGCAAGTCTGAGAGAGCATTTGGTGACATAGGGTTTCGTGTCAGATCCCAGAGTATGCTGCGGGTTGCGGCAAAGAAAGCGTGAAGGAGCATCCTATAATGAGTTAAATATAATTCAAGAAAGTTATTATTCCCGACGGATCATTTACCAGATACAAGCGCGATCTCCTGAGGGGATAGCTACAACGAGACGGATCGCTCTGCGTGACTCGACAAGACATAGGTTGCCTGGGTGTAATAAGATATGAGGTAGGGATGCCTCTTGGTCGAAGAGAGATTGTTCGATCGGAGCCATGTGACGATCAACCATTGTTAGACAATGAATGTATGTAAGTTGTAAGACCACCTTGTGTATCATATAGCCTGTCATTTGACATCCTGGCAAAATAATGGGGTTGTCTGGCGAGTCTAGCTGCGCGCTGGACTTCCACTGTGACAACAACAGGTTCAACGCTTGTGCTGCAATCGCCCTTTGAGTCGCCGTTTGTCGTTGAGCGTGGACCGAGTACAATTGTTTGTAGACCTGCCCCTGAATAATTGCAAGACCAATTCGATGGCTGAAGAAGTCGTCGTAACCCGACCCAAGATTCGTGTTTGATGGCAGTTGAACGTCCATCTCATCATCATCTTGATTGAATGGGCGGCATGTCCGTAGACTGATATCCTTGTCTAGAATATAGATTTTCCAAAATACACGCCGCCGCGTCTCGGCCTCAGACTGTGTGAGGCCTATGCTGGAGCATTCTCTGTGCAAATCCATAGCCTGTGCCAGTCGTAAGGCGGCGGCTACAAGCACTGAAGCTGGTTCTGGATTTGGTGTTCCCTGAAGAATGCAAGCCATACCTACCAAGGCCTGGACGGCAGAGAGGCTACGGTTAGAAACACTCAGTTCGGAGACAACTCCCAGGGCGTTCCGTGTGTACCCAGACGCCAAGTTGTTCTCACTCGCCGGATCCGTTGAACGCAGGGCGCGAAGACGATGGGCTATCGACAGCACGACATTGAGGCATGCCCACCAATCAGCATCTCCCGGGTTTGAGGTTATGTACTTGAGTTGAAAGTCTCTTAAGAAGTCGTCTTCGTTGAAAAGTGGAAGGAACCTGTTGTAATTGGTGAAAGTTTCATTGACTAGCTCCAGAGCGAAAGCTGTTGTAGGGGGTGGTTGCTGAGCTGGTCGAGAGAAAGCTAGTAACTCTGGGGCCGGGCACGGCAATAGAATGCCAGTGGAACGATCAGTTAAATTACCGCCAGACGAAGACAATTCGATTTTGCTGTGGTTGTAACTGATCCTAAAGGCAGCTGGCTCGCTTAAAGACTTGCCACCTAACAACGTCTCCACTTCGGAAAGTCGCTCCTCTAAGTGTGTAATATATCTAAAGCTACGGTATGTTTAGCAAAAGTGAAGATCATTTTTATGGGCCATACCATCAGACTAACCCGGCTGGTCTGCGAGGCTTCCTCTTTGTTGCAATTGGTGTGAAGTGGCACCTTGTATGATACTTTGTACACTGAGCGCATCCTTGAATTGTAGGATTACAGCGGATCTTTCTCTTCCGACACATGTCGCAAGCCTTATATGAAAATAAGGTTTTAATAGAAGCAGTTTAATAAGGGGTCTTGTGTTATTAACTTACACGGGTAATGACTTGCTGCCCCTCTTCTGCAAGACTTGACAGAGTCTGAAAACCTTGTAGAGATCCCATGGCCAGCAATTAGAAGATTCAATGTTTTACTTGTTAGGCGAATGCAAAAAGTCGGACGAAAACTCTAGCAAGAAGACTTTAAACGACATCAAGTGAATCCATTAATTTCCAATTCATAACTAGGCCGGAGATTTGTAATATTTTAAAGGAGATTGATTATAAATCAGAATGAGGGGTTAAAGCGCGCGAATGGGAGTGGTGCGCGATGACCCGAGCCAGTCAAAACACGGCGAGATAACATTAGTTGCCACATTTAACGTAAACTAGGGATCTACATCTAGAATAGGTACGCTTAAAGAAGAAACCTGAAGTAAGGCAAAAATACAGGGCTAATATTAGTATTAGTACACCCTAACTTTAATTTATAAGCTGTGTTAATACTGTTTGTGTCTGGCAGAACAGTATGGCCACTTTATATTTCCTTGAGGCTCTCTGAGAAGTTTTGGAGCTAAAATAAGTCTAGCCTTATCTGCGCTTACTTAGTATCTCCGGTGCTGTGACGGCGCGGGTCTTGTTAAACAGGAACCCTGTGGAGTGCTTTTGTTTAGCCTAAGTAGAGAAGCAGGTAGACAGTAAGGCAAGGGTAGATTATAAAGTTATAGATAGGATCTTACACAACTATCAATAGGGGGAGGTATCTCTAATATATATAAAAGTAACAAAGAATCTAAGTGTTTACCTAGTTATAGGTATTTAGACCGGGTGACTTTAGTACTTAGCCTGTATCTGATTTATTTAGGCAGCTAAGCTACCTAGCCAGAGTTGTTAGTTAATGTTAGTACGTAGAAAGAATTTAGCGTGATAACAGGCGGAGCGGCGCTCAGCGCAGGAAAGCTGGCGAGTCAAGGGGAAATGAGCCGGGGCGGACTGCGGGTCACTCCGGCCTCGCCGGCGTCCGAGACTCGGCGACTCCGTCTAGAGTTTTTAAATATACATAGCTAGTACAAGCAAAAGAAAGCAAAAGATCAAAAGGGTTTTTATAAAGGTTAGAAAGGCTTAATGCTCTCCTAGGTTAAAGCTTTCCTGTGTTTACTAACCTTGGCTTCCTAAACATCTATTATCTTGTCCCTAAAGACCTGCTCACACAATGCACCGCTCTATAATCGTTCCTGTCGCAGCGGGTTTAATTTCCCTGGTATTCGGTTCGCCGCTTACCGAAGTCCATCAACTTCTCCGTCGCAGGGATTGCGGCAACCTTACAAACGTACCGCTCAGTCCCGACCCCAACCATTCTACTTACACCATTGTCCTTGATCCATCTGTTGAGAGTTTCATCAATTCAACCAGCACCGCTTTAAACACAATAGAGGTGACCCAGTGGTGCGATAAACCCAACGTTGCTGGTAAGTCTTCACAGCCTGCTCTCTTCCTTTGGTTCTGCTTAATAATATTACTAGGACATTTATCTTGGAACTATGGATATGCCAAGATTAATAAATTCGGGGCTCAAAATCCCTACACCATTACAACGGATCGGTGTGAGAGGTGGCACAGTCGCACGCCAATGTATTACTATGTGAGGATCTGTGGAGGAGACGGTTTGTCATGCGATATCGATAGTTTAGCGCCAAGGACGAAAGGTGGACTTAGGGATAACGGAGTCAAGGGCAGATTCGTATGCCCAGTTGATGACGGTGAGGGGAGCCCCAAGGCCATTGCCCTTAATGACCCATTGCCTTGGATATTTAAAGTGTGTACGACAAAACATTGCGCCTGGTAGTTATTCATACAGGTAATGAAACAGTTACATTGTAACAGGAGCAGTACACTAGGCTGAGGATGACGTTACCATCTAATAGATGCAGGCTGCTAAAGTGTAAGCATTACTATCATGGTACTTGTTCTGTCATTATGTGTACGCCCCTATATCTAAACTACCCCTACATCCGAACTATTACAATTACTACTATTACCACATATTTTATCCCTTTGTTAATACTCCTATACACAGTTTAGGGTTTTACACCTAGTAATTTAGATACACTAGATTGCCTGTAATAAGTTTACTTACTGCTTTAGAAGGGCCAGTCTAGATACTTATTTATCCTAGCCATTTCAAACCGTTCTATATACGTAACACTAAGTATAATAAGAAGTTATTGAGAATAGTTATAAATTATTCTTAGCCTATTAAGCGATGATTTATAACATCTCTAGGGTATATAGAAACCTTTCATTATTTAGAGATTATTCTTTATTACTATCAGCCTGGGCAATGCCTTAGAGTATACTAAAAGTTTAATATAACTACCACGAGGCTTAGCAGACTGGGCAGTGTTTACTTACTCCTTGTTATCTATTTAACAAGCGTTATACACTGTATAGCAATAAATACGATACAAACAAAGCTTAAGACTTTAGCTGTCCTAGTTATAATTTTTATTATGTATACAGTCACTGTACTATGTCTTATTATTCCAGACAAGGCTCGGATCTACGCTTCAGACAAACCACATGTTTAATCATGTTAGAAAACTTACAAGAGAATATAGGCTCTCTAGGTATCTTGGCAACGCTGGGAGGCACTCCCTCCTATTCGTCTCGACTTATAAGCATAGCTCAGTGCAGCCTACCAAACAGCGGAGTCAAGTCATCATAAGAAAACTCAAAAAACATTTTTTTTACTATTAACAAGGCATAGTTATTTCTCTATCCACATCTCCACTGTGTAGACATACAGTTTGTTACACGTAGGTATACTGGTATGCTTTCCTATTTCTTCTCCCTCTATCTAGTACCTACGCCTGCTTTAGTATTACTATCAGTACAGACTTTTCCTTTGCGCCTAGGGTTTCTTGAAGCTATCATTACAAACTACTACGCTCTATCTTACAAGTCAACCCTCATAAGGGTCATACAGCAAAGCGTAGAGACACAACATGCGCTGCTCTACTATTAAAGGGCGTAGAGCTATCAGAAACTGCTACAAGACGGTGTACATTATTTAGTAAACAAGATGGCAATAGAGCTTAATTACTTGCACAAATCCTGAATGGCTTGGAAAAGCTACGATGCGCGATGCGGCAGTCAAGTGACGGGATGTGGCCGAAGCAGCCCGGGGGTTACCAGTCAACTTCCCTGAACAAAAAGTGGGACAGTGGCCGTATTAAGGAAGGTAACATCCTCGTCGGTCCGCAACGACCAATACTCAGAAATATAAGCTTCATTCAGCCAATCTACATCCAAGAGAAAAACAGTTAAAGCCATCCGCCAAGACCGCCAAGCAAGCCAAGGCCTGATAGCGTGCGATCGGAATCGACTAAACACAATATCTGCCAATGATAGGCTCATGCTAAGCGTAAGAGGCAGCTGGATGCGGACTCGTTTTCAGGCTTTGATTGTACCATTGCACGGAGAAAGGCCCATGTGCCACGAATGGTCATGTTCGCCGCCTTGGCGCTTCCCAAATAATTGCAAAAGCCGAACTTTATCTTGGCAACCCAATATTTGCCGCTCAATCGCCTTATCGCCCAAGCGATTTGACCACTGTCGTCAATTTACAAAAGTGTTACTTTGACGGACTAAGCAGGTGTCAATACTGATGACGACCATGTGGCCCAGTCACGGACCAAATACAAAAGTATCAACCGGGAAGTACGTTGAGTTGGACCCATTTAACAAGTGATAGGCCTGTCAAGGTGATATTATTACCCATCGGGTCTTTTCCTTTTGAGGAAGGTTGAAGTTGAGTGCCTTCAATATTGCGGTATGGCTTTACATGTAACAAGGGGAGTTTGTATTTAAACTGTCAAAGGACCATTCATCAAGGTCTCCCTCTGTCTTTATCTCACCAAGTCAAGTCAAGTCTAATCAGGTGTCCGGTCTCGCTCTCAATATGCATTTCAAGACTCTGCTCGTTTCCGTCCTTGCGGCAGCCTCTACTGCCCTTGCCCAGCGATCCTGCGGTACCCCTTCTCCTACCGAGGAGCAGATTGAGGTTGCCCAGCGCCTTCAGTTCAAGGAGGAGAACTCTCGTGTTGCTGGAAATGCTACACGCCTTGCGCCTATCACGGTCAACGTCTACTGGCACGTTATTGCCTCTTCCAACTCCGTTAGCGGCGGTTACCTTACCCAGGCCACTCTGGACAAGCAGCTAGATGTCTTGAATGAAGCTTACGCTCCTCATGACATTCAGTTCGCCCAGGCTGGTGCCGATTGGACCATCAACTCCAACTGGGCTTCTGATAGGGCTGAGTTGACCATGAAGCGTTCGCTCCGCAAGGGCACCTACGCCGATCTCAACGTTTACTTCTTACCCGGCACCCCCTACCTGGGCTACGCCTACTTCCCCGACACTGTGACCACCGGATCATCTGCTTTCTACTACGACGGCGTGGTTATTCAATCTGCCTCCGCTCCCGGTGGTAGCTTGTCCCAGTACAACCTTGGCCACACTGCTACCCATGAGGTCGGTCACTGGCTTGGACGTAAGTCACTTCCATCAATGGTTTTAAGCGAACATCAAGATGCTGATTATTAAATTGCATAGTTTACCACACTTTTGAGGGTTACCAGTGTGGTGGCAACGGTGACTACGTATCCGACACGCCTTTTGAGTCCGAGGAGGCTTACGGGTGTGAGATCGGTCGTGATACCTGCCCCAGCTTGTCTGGCACCGATCCTGTCACTAACTACATGGACTACTCCGATGAGTAAGTACCCCTTTTCTCCTTCATTAACGCGGAGCGTTGGCTAATGTAAACTCAAGCCCTTGCTTCACTCACTTCACCACTGGCCAGGAGACTCGTATGCACAGCTACTGGACCACCTACCGCGCTAGTTACCAGTGAAAGCGTTACATAGAGTGTGCGGTTTACCTGCGATGCCAGGATTAAGGGCCACTTGACACATTATGTTCCTTTAATGTACGTAGCTAGCTTTGCTATCGAAGATTTAAAGCACAAATCTATTTTTTAATACTAGGGTTAGTCTAGGTAACAATCTAGCTATCTTTACATAAACAATAAAAAACGAATCACAAGAAAAGAAACTGCATAATGTCACTGGAAGTTTCTTAATACGAGGCTCAAAAATTACTAATGTACCTAGATAGTATGTCTTCCATGAGTGCTGGGACTTCTATCAGTCACGCTCAGGTACTTTAGTGCTGAGCCACGTGTTAAATGGGAACAGATTCTCTCACCAGAATAGTTCATGGTTTAGTACTATTCGGGCGTTTCCCCTTATTTACAGTGAACTCGTCGCGCTAGCACTTGGCGTTCTACAGCCTAACCCACTTATTCAACAACACAATATTGTGTAGCTAATAATTAAGTCGACAATTGACTAGACGGTCATGGAAAGAAGCACGCGCCTCGTGAGCTACGATGATTATATACAATATGAATGCCGGTCTATTTTTACCACTAACCAACATCATTATTCAAGACACGCTGTATGCGCGGTATGTTCCTGTTCTTGTTTAAAAAAGGGTTTTGAGTGGTGACAAATCGGTTAGAAGTAAGCCGGATAAAGATATATGTCTAGTTGGGCTCTTATCACTCCTCAATTCGCGCAGTATTAGTTTACCTTTCAATGCTAATATGAGCCTAGAAATAATTCCTCTCAAGATACGGGGGGCCATAGAATGTTTGGTCTGCTGCTATTATCCGCCATTACTCTGATTGTGGCCCAAATTCGATACCAAGTTGCCTCATTACCTTGTCTGCTGCTAGGCATGCGTTGGCGGGGAACCAAATGTGGATATAAAAGCTCGAAGAGCAGGACCTTCAGCATGGCTTTAAGCTAATATTTCCCATATCCTTTCTCTGAATAAAATACACGATGAGTTTTGCTATCTCTTTTTAAGCGCAGTTAATCACCCGGGTTGTTATCGCCGTGGTGCGTGCGCCATCAAGCGAATCATCTCTGTATGCCAAATTGAGGCAATTCGCTGGGCCATGGTCAACACGCACCTGCCTCATTGCAGAGCAGTTACCACCCTTATTTGTCACGAATTGTACGCGGAAATGAATGGAAGTATGTTACGTCTCTAGAGAGAATTACCAACTCTGACTCTTGACTTCAAACTGTTTCAAAGATTTGCCTGAAGCTATAGCCTGTGACCAACAACATTGACTCAGGCTCATTTGCTAATATAGCACCAGGCCTTTTGAGCACATCTCCGCTGGCAGTTTGAGTTCATTTGAATGAAAACCGGGATACAAGCGACCTGACTGGTACTACCACGCGTGTAGGGTAGAGTACCAGAGGGACAGAGATTTTACCCAGAAGGATAATAAGAAAGATTTCCACCATCAGTTTTCGACACCCCTCATCTGCTTTAAGGATCATTTACCTAACTTGTATGCGGTTCCAGTGTTCCGGCAGAGAGAACTTGGACGTCAATCCGAAGGTTATTTAACCGCTGGACGCGCCGGGGCAATTAGTCAAGTCAAAATATCTTTCATCTACTATCGGCTGTGCCAATGGATTTGGCAAAAATTATGTATTATTTCACGCTCGACGTGATCAATTCTGTGGGCTTTGCAGAACATTCGATATGCTGCATGTTCCCGCTACGTTTACAAACATACTGAGACTGATAGTATTAACGAGCAGTCCGACATGCTAGTGTCATTCGTCCGTCATGGTTTGAAGGATGATGAGCTGCCTTCGGGAGTGCGACCTCATAGTGGTTGTACAGGGGTCTAAGACCCCTGAGTGTATAATAGAGGGCTCTTCCCACTCACTCATTGTTCCACTGTTCAAGTGTTCAAGGAATACACACACTATTAATCTACACCTACCTGCGTTCAACAACCTACATAGGGCACTCCCCGTACGCGATCCATCGAAGTGGAAAGGTACACGGCAAGGATTCAAAGACTGTCCGTCTGAGATGTATGTTGACCCAGACGCTGATGAACTCGCCAACATGATACAGACCAATGGCCTTGTTTCCGGACACAGAAAATGTATGCGTTTGGGAAAGACAGTAGCACAGATGGAACGCTCCAAACCCATCTCCGAACCTCATAACATGCAAGATTGCTTGCGAAATATCAGCAGACCGAGATCTCATGTAAACATTTTGTCACTTTGAGTATGCCCCTGTTGACCCGTCTAAACCTTGGTATTGCATGGGACTGTTCGTGACCACAGGTAGTGGAGATTGGAGCAGCCGACAGAAAACCCAAGACCCAAGACAAAGTGGACCAGGAGGAACGTTCTGGATCTTTAATCGGAGTTTTCAAGGGATTGCCACTACCCTAAGTCGTTATAATAATGCTGTTCATTTCTAACACTAATACAGTTTAAATGCTCAGATGTTCGCTTTGTCACACCAGTGTGTCTAAGCCGATACATGAGCCCAAACAAATGAGAAACCCTTTCTTTGACAAGTTCCGCTGGAAATGTCCTTAAAATCGAACACGACGAGCCCGCTTACTAGGAGAAGCAGGAACTGGCCGTCCGCCGACCGGGGCGGCATCTGGGGGTGAAGCGAGCTTCCCAGCGGCAGGAGGAGCGGCGGCAGGAGGAGCGGCGGCAGGGGGAGCGGCGGCAGGGGGAGCGGCGGCAGGAGGAGCGGCAGCAGGGGGCGAGGCTGGTTTTCCAGCTGCTGGCGCCGCGGGCGCTGGTGGAGGTGCCGGGGCGGCCGCCGCAGGCTTAGAGGGTGCAGGAGCGGCAGCCGCGGGCTTCGAAGGGGCGGGGGCGGCGGCTGCGGGCTTCGAAGGTGCGGGGGCGGCGGCACCGGCAGCTGGAGCAGCGGCAGCAGGTTGAGCACCTCCTTTTCCTTTGAGGACACCGGCGGCAGCGCCGAGGACAGTGTTCAGAGGGTCGGCCTGCTGTCCAGCGGCAGCTCCAGCGGCTGGCTGTGCCCCTTTGCCTTTGAGAACTCCAGCAGCTGTGCCAAGGACAGCGCCGATGGGATCCGCTGCTTGGGAGCCAGCGGGAGCCGCTGCACCGGCAGGTTGAGCACCCTTGCCCTTGAGAACCCCGGCAGCCGTGCCGAGAACAGCGGCGATCGGGTCGGCCGCGGGTGATGCAGCCGGCGCAGCAGCAGCTTGCCTAGCTTCGAGCATTGAGCTTGCACCCTCGCCGGTAGCCGCGTTTACTTTCGCTGGAGCTGCAGCACCAGTCTTCTTCCCTGCTACTGTAGCAGCATTGGCTGCACAGTTGCTGACATGTGCATTAGTTTTCTGTGCTCAATAGGTGAATGGTCGTTTTATTTCCGAGCTTACCCTAGGAGGCCGCCAGCCTGTGCCCTTACGCACTTGGCATTTGCCTGTCCCTGTGGAAAAGCAGTTAGCATTACTTCAGTATCGTGTTGAACATTAGGCTAGTGTGGAAGCCTTACCGTTAGCGCGCAGTCGAGGTCATCAAAGCAAGTAGCTCCTTGCGCAGAAACATAAGTAACGCACAAGGCGGAAGCGACGATAGCAAAGCCACGCATTGCGACTTGCTCTTTTCAATTCTGTTGCTGGGGTTTTGCGGGACCTTTCTTTTTCATATAGAGAATAACTTGTCGTGGGTTATTTTTGAGGAAAATATCACACAAGGCCCTTGAGATAAAAAGCCATGTCACACTCAAGATCCGTCGTGGGATTTATATTTACAAAGTTTTACCCTCAATCCAGCTTCTGCCTGCCGACTTGGTTACCTACCAGCCGATCATCAGCAGAACCTTAAACTCATCTTCCTGTAGCCGAGGCAGCCTTCGGCGTACAGGCGTGTAACGCCAGCCACGAATGTAATTCAACGACGCTTTTCAAACGTCTCGAGATTGGTTTGACCGTAAAACACTTCAGCATCATTGTATACACCCTGTCTGTGCAGAGTACCTAGTAGTTTGGTTTCTAACCACAATAAGCCTAAGTAAGTCAAAGAGCACAAGCCAACATGAGTGTTGCAGCTTCGATTCTTACAGGGAAGAGCATCGAGCGCCTGACAATTTTAGAGGGGCAGCAGTTCGTCTGAACAATGTGACAAATCCTAGGGTGTACTGAGCTTATCTCGACACAGTAGGTACGCCTCTTTGACCTTGATATCAAGCACTGAGACGACCCCTGCGTCGGAGCATTGCCGCGCCGGGAACGTCAGTGCTAGCCACACCATTTGTGGCAAAGTAGGCATTTGTCAAGACGCAAGGACATATTGTTTTCTTGTTCAGATTATCGTTCATAGGATTCCACCTTTTCGCGCAAGGGAAATAATAACCGTCCTCTTTAGATAATTACTAACTGCTAGCACAACTCAATGATGGTTATCATTGTTATTTCTTAGGGAATAAATCGGTTTGGCGTCCATAGCTCAGTTCTTTGCGCATGGTTTGAGACATCCAACTAGATAGGAATATCTATCTGTCCCATTGTCTTGCAGATAGATTTCAACTATTCACTACTTTTCCACTCGCTTGGGTGAAAAGTATAATGCCTGCTTTCAACCTCAGTTCCCAGTGGGTGCGCGGGAGCGATCAGCCATCTCTCTCTCTCTCACCCCCCCCCCCCCCCCCCCCCCCCCCCCCCCCCCCCCCCCCCCCCCCCCCCCCCCCCCCCCCCCCCCCCCCCCTCCCACACACACTCGAGTGCCAGTCCGCACTTGTTACACCGGTTTCACAGGACCTGAATGCGAGATAAATATAACAGAATACCTTGCTAGGAAAAGTAAGTATCTAATAGGAGACAATATTTCTTGTATGCATTAGGTGCAATAATTAGAGATAAATCTAGTTGCCTGTCGTTCAAGTCGCAGGTGCGAACCCATAATAAGAGAGGCACGGCAACCAGAAGTCGTCAGCTTAGTAAAACGCTAGCCACTTACGCTGTTTCATCAAGCCTGCGTCCCACATTCTAAGCTATTTCGGTCTGTGGCGGTTCAAAAATAAAATAAAGGATGGCACAATACTAGACGATGATAAACTTGGCCTCAGTTCATCCCTTGGATTTAGCAAATAGGTAATCTGGAATGAAAAAGAGTTTTGCATCTGACTAGATTTACACTGTGCTGGTAAAGCTAGGCCTATTCCATTTGCTATATGCCCTCTTCCCTAACCCATAAATTAGTCGTGTCTCAATTTTATTTACATCGAGAACGGCGTAGTGCATAATCCAGTATTCTCTTGTGGTATTCTTTATAAAAGCCGTATAGTCCTCTCACTGACCTATCTACTAGCCAAGCAATGTGACCTATTGCCATTCAGAATATAAATATCTCTGATCTATTCATTCCGTGTTATTTCAGGCCATTTTCTTTTCATTCTATCCGTCAGGTCATTCGCGCCTGCACTCTAAAATGAACCGGTTTAATTTACCCATCAAGCTTCAGCGAAGACTTACGCACAAACCCGAGATAGAATCATTTTCTAAAACTTGGTTATATATATATAAAAAATACAACCTTCAATCACATATTTGACACGTTTTCAGCTATCAATACCTGCTACTTGTAGCATGTCCTCATGTTTGCTTCCGCTGCAGCGGACTCGAGGGTGCGTCCTAACGGCGGTGCCGGGACATAACAATAATTAAATCATCTAGATATAATTCGAATCTCATAAACTCTGTAGATATATATATGATATATATATGTGCGTGGAAGCTGGTAAGCAAGAAATACTTTCGGCAACCGACAAAATAAGATTGGCTGCCATTGAGCCTCTCTAGCACAGCAAACCCACAGCCGATGGACTATACTATGAGAAGGCTAGATAATTGGAGAAACTTTGACTGACACAGACAAGTTGAGCAGCTCCATACACGCCTGCAAACAACAGCTGCAGAGTCCTGGTTCAGACGGGTTTGCCTGGCAATAATCACTTTCCCATCTTCCATTACAGCCTTCAGACAGTGCTTTGTGTATTTGAACTTTTCAATAATGTCTCATTTGAGCGACATTCGTAACCAAAACTTAGTCAAGGAATCCGGTCATAGGTTACGAACTCGGTTATGTTGTCGCGAGTGGATGTTCACGCGTGGCCCCACAACGCTCCGGCGAAAGTGGCCGGAGAGGGCCCACTTCTCGCCGCTCAATCTGGCCGGAACTGCAAATACTCAAACTGATCAAGAGCGAATTTGTCATCTACAGCAGCTATGGAGTTATACGCTGAGGGGACTTTGTTTTGAGGAGGAATATATATAGTCTCATGATTCCCTTTCATCAGTGAAACATCATCTTACAATTTTACAAACAACTTCCTCGCAAGCAAAAAGTTAACAAAGACCTCAACTACCTATTACGATGATCATTGCACTCGTTACTGGAGGAAATGCCGGGATTGGCGAGGCGGTTGTACGCCAATTAGCCAAGAAGCCTGATTTCCACGTTATTATTGGATCCCGCAATGCAGAGTCCGGCTTAAAGCTGGCTGACTCCCTTAGCCAGGAAGGCGGTCATTCTGTTTCCTCCATCCAACTCGACCTCGTTTCTGACGAGTCCATCCTCAACGCTGTCAATCACATCAAACACAAATACGGCAAGCTCGATGTCCTTGTCAACAACGCCGGTATTCTCATTGACCTCTCTACGGACGCGTTCACCACCACCCGCGACCTTTTCCGCAAAACCTTTGAGACCAACGTGTTCGGGACGGCTGCGTTGTCTGAAGCGGCCCTCCCACTTCTACGCAAGGCCGAGTACCCACGCATTATCTTCGTTTCCTCCTTGATGGGATCATTGGAGGCGTCCTTAGACGAGACCACTCTTTTCTACAATACCGACTATAAGGCGTACGATGCCAGCAAGGCAGCTGTAAACATCCTGGCGGTGAACTATGCACGCCTGCTCAAAGATGTCGGCGGGGCTTCCAATGCAGTCTGCCCGGGATTAGTCAAGACAAAGTTGACTGGCTATCACGCGTATGGTGCGTCCGTTGAGGTTGGAGCCGAACGAATAGTCGCTTTGGCAACCAGTGGCCCAGGAGGACCCACGGGGACATTCTCAAACCGTGAGGGTGCCATACCTTGGTGAGAGAAATACAGCACGATTTGAACCAGTTATGAGTCTGGTCTGCGGTTCCTGTCATGCAAAACACACCGTTGATCACGGGCAGTGATCAACGCATCATATTTAGTACGGTAGTGTCTTCTTTTGATTCAGCTTTGGCAAGGGTAAATGGCTATATGCCTCTCCGCATGTATCAGCACTACATTAAAGTCGTAGCTAAATTCAAGAGGTTTCCGATATTGTCTGCTCCAGAGTTCCAGATATCCAGCTTTTCTGCATTGTGCCCAGCGCTAGCAGCTTGATTACATTCCAAAAGCTCCCCAAAAGATGAAATTTGACGCGGTGAATTTTGTAAATATGAGAGAGCGATCGTTTCTTCTTCCCACCCCTCTTGCGTAGAAGCTGCCCATTGTGCTTTGTGGCACGGAAGAGGCAGGTCTTTCCAACTTTCAAGTACGTCACAGCCTATGCCTACCTTTACGCAGGCTATCTGCGCAATGATAAACCAGACGCAAGCAACTCTATTGAACTAGGATTAGTCAACCTATCGGATACCATAGCTCTGGAAGATATGTACCTTGTGCGAGACTCGTTTAAAATCCAGTCTTCCCATGAGACAGAGACGCGTGAGTCGACGATGCAGGGAGTATCAGTTGTTACCATGAACTGTTTCCAAAAGGCCTAGCGATTTGTTAGCCTAATATATTCACCCGACTTTTAAACCACGAACCGCGTATGCCAATAGCATTTCCATGTTGTATTCTCGATTCTCGGTCGTTAATGATATGACCTCGCCGTCCACAACGCGCATAATGATATATATGAGCTCTGCCTGTAAAGCCGCGAACACCTCATGCTTGGTATAATTTTGCATCTACTTTCTGTCAGTCCCTGGTGCAAGAGAACAGCCTCTGAAAAGACTGACATGTCTTAAATTCCGGTCCTGCTCTTCTCGAATGGTCTTCCATAGGAACGGCCTAGTGTCATTGTTTCGCGCGACATATAGCACAGCGATGCTCATGCAGTTAACAAGAGGTTCGGGAATGTGGCTCTTGTCTTGATAGTGGTGTATAAAAGGCGGGAATGATGATCTTCGGGTCATCATATGAGGGTAGGAGCGCAGCGCCCTTCTGATGAGGTTTGTGATGTTTTCGGTCATGCCGCTAATGGAGTATAAGCTATTGAGCGGAAATGCTGCTTCCGATGCAACAGAAATGCTGGCGCGAGTACCAGTGGATAAAATATGCCCATATGCATCTGGAGCTAGTGTCAGATTTGTGAAGCTGAGGTCGTCACCCAAAGCCTCGAGACCAGGAGCACAATCAAAACCTAGCTCGTTAACATCTCCGAAGAGCGTAGCATCGACTGGATGCATTGGCTGTGCTGAATAGTCCCATGACATCTCGTCACAGGGAACTAATGACGAAGTGTCATTGTTAACAATCGATTCGGTTGGTAAAGCTTGTAGTAAGGATGGGTATTCAAAAGAAGACGCGGTGACGAGCTTTCTTTGTGCCGGATTCTCGGGATAGACACAGCTAAGGCCTTTCTCCTTGCAACGTGCACAGCAGGGCTGAAGGCTACATTTGCACTTGGCGGCGCTGCATTCTCGGCATGGCTTCGGGCGGACTCGAGGCCGAGCTCTTGTACGACGGCAGTAGGTCAGGTGTCTCTTCAATGCGGTATCTTATGAATCAAGGTCTCGTCAGATCTTAGGTGACGAGATGACATATAGATGGACACGCGTTCTTGTGGACTGTCGAAAACGCACCTCGTGTGAATGGCTTACTGCAAAGTTCGCAGAAAGAAACCTCTGGGACTCCGTTGCTCAGAGTCCAGAGGGGGCCGCAGTTCAGACTCATTTGTACAAAATCTCGGCACTGGACAGGGTGAGGAGTATCCTTATTGATTTGGAGACGTGAAGTATCTTGGCGTCTTCGCTACAAGTCACTTATGACCAGCGATGAAGGAGTTTATTGTCCCACACACAGCTGTGAAGAAAGACCCTCACTGCCCTGCTCCCGAATTTGTCAGCGAGACCAGATAGTCCAACACATGACAGAGCGGAGTTAAGACCAATGTCCGAGAGCCATATACTAGCTAGCAAGATAGAATTGGACCAGTACCCAACGGCCAAACATTGGGGAGGGGTGGTGGTTCTGGATATAGTAGAGCGGCAGGGAAAAGATCATCAGTTAATATATGGTCTTCTTTGCCATCGACGCAACTTCGGAGATGGAAACAAAGCGCCGAGTATTGTAACGATTGGCCTGCTGACATAAGGCGCCTTAGTCTGCAACTGGCGCCGAATCAAAACCAGCGAGGAGATGAGAGACGACATATGCGTACCTATTGAGACTAACGACGATCTGACTTGGCACTAAAGCCCAAAGCCGGCGGCTAATCAATATTCGTGAAGGCCAAGGTTGTCAAGCGACAACAGTACCGAGACAACCGACAAATATTATTCCAGCTGTACTCGGATCTCTCCTGAACGCCTGCTCTGTATACCAAGAAGAGATCAGATGAAGAAGACCTTGGGGTCCAGATCCAAAAAAGGGTTTAAGTTTGACAGTGCGCAAGGGGGCTGGGGCTTGACACTTGCCACCTGCTGTCGTGTCGCACTCTCAGAAGCCGGATCGACGGGAGCTTCTGGAACGGACGGATAACCAGCCATTAGACTGTCTGAGACTACGGGCGGAGTTATCCTGCAATACATGATGGTGTTGTGGGTGCATGGCAGCCTAATGGAGGTGGTGAGAGTACCCGATCATGGTGTGGCAGGATCGGCGGCTGCAATTGGCGACGCTGGCTAGAATGCTGTTTGACACCGGTATTTTGAGCCCAACAGGGGAAAGATGTAGTAGAGCACGTTGGTTTGGTGTTTTGATGATGAATGAGGGAGCGGTCGGTGCTTCTCACGTGTTCGTCACGCAAAATTACGAATGCACGACTATGACGGTGATGGGAGTGAGAGCTAATTGCACGAGAATGGCGACGAGAGCCCAACCTCTTAGCAGCAACCTGTTTGGGTTCCGAGGTGGTGCACATGACATGGCCGGGTCCCAAACTCACGATGTGAGAGAATTCGTGCCGCCTTCTGCCCCGCGGTCGCCCGCTGCCCACGTTTGTGTTCATATCAGTCAATCCGCCATGACTAGGATGACCGGTTAACGGCTCTCAGCCAAGCGGCCGGCGCTGGAACACACGACGTCAGGAACCAACAAGGGATCGGATGCTGGGTAGCAATACAGGAATAGTAAGTGGGCAGGCAGACTGTCCCCGATTTGGAAAGTGAAGTTGTACGACCTCATCGTGCGTGCATCGAGCATTGGCAGACACACGCTGAGAGGTGGGACTGGGGGACTCGAGAAAGAGTAAGGGAAATTTGGTCACCGACTCACCATCAAAGGCCGGAAAAGCAGTGGCGGCTAACAGGCCGAGCTAAACTACTGGCTAGATAACTCGCTGTTATCTACTTGGTCCTCCCCCCCTTTTCCCCCCCTTCTTCTTCTGCTATTCCCCTACCTACCTATGGACGGTGGACTCCTTGCGAGTGGTCCCTGGCCAGCTGATGCGAGATTTGTTGCGGTGAAGAGGGCTGGAAAGGGAAGAGGGGATGGAAGGAATGTAAAAGGAAGGGGTATGAAGTGGCGGGATGGCGGGAAGAAGCCGGAGACGGGATTGGAGCAAGGACATGGTCAGTGACGGAGGTGGTGAATCGAGTGATGAGCGTGAAGTGGGCCAGACCCATGCAGCTGCGAAGCTCTGGTGCGAGAGGTCAACCAGTCGCGTCGAGTTGGATCTGTCAAGGTCAAGAAATCTGCCGTTCCGTTTGGCCAGTTTGGTCCCCATTTGGTCTTGACCCTTCTGAAGTGGTCAGCTGCAACGAGGCCCAAGAGTGTAAAGGGGCGCCGAGAGGCTTTTTCCCGGGACCAATCGCGGGGATGTCGCCTTGTCTTGAAAACGGTCTGGGCTGGTCTTGTCACAAGCCCCTTGGGGGGGGAGGGGTGGCTTTTGCTCGGCCTCGAGGAAGTGAGAAAGCTGTCACTGTGACTGCAGCAGCAGCAGATGCGACTGTGATGGCACAGGAGAGGAGTCGGGAATACGGATAGATGGAAGACCAACACCACATACGCAGAGTCACGATGTGATTGCTGGGCGTTGCTTGCCCGTTGGCCCATCGAGCTTGCTCTGGCGTCTAACGGGTCTGTCTGTCACTGGTTCGATTTTATAGTAGTATTTCCCGCGGGTGCAGGTCATGCATCAATTCCTGGGTGTATGTAATTGAAGTACGGAGGGAGTATTTCATGTCGATATGCCCCTCTCGTCCCCTTCATCCCAGTCAGTCAGTCTCCTTTTCTCTCTCTTCTCCCCGCTATTTCTTCTTCGCTCATGTTAACTAACAAGACATTGTGACGTCCCATTGTTACCCCATTACCTCTGTGCCGGGTCCCTACCAGGTAGCGAGACCGACCAACCTGGTTACATCTCCGTACATACATACGTACAACACGCTCACCTACATTCGCACACCGTCAGTCATATTGGAGTTGGCTCCATCGCCGTCACAAAAGACATCTTGATCGGTTTTTTTCTCTCAAGACTTTGTGGGACCGATTTGCAATCCCGTCCTCGGCCTCCTCCGCTCGCGGCCCTGTGCCCTGTCATCCCAAGCCGGTACTCGCTGCCGTTTGGACCGTTGACGGTGGGGTTGTGTTGTTTGTGTTTTAAGGGCCGCCTCCTTTTCCCTCACCGCATCGTCGCCATCCCATCCCAGCGCGGGCGGGGGGACCTTACCGCCCGAAGAAGGTGCCTAGAAGCGCCCCGTGTGTCCTCCGAACAAACATACATCAATACTTCGTACAGCCAAGAAGGTCGACCAATTTGGCGGTGGACTGGGCTTCTTCTGGAACCAGCCCCCCCCCTTCTTCATCCTCGTTACTACATCGTACGGATACTATTGTGCACTCACTAATAATACCGACGGGGATCCTCTTCGATACCCTGGACCTTGTTGTCGAGGCTTCAAAAACCGCCTAGTATCACCCGCACCAACACCACACCAGGTTGCCTCCTCCTGTGTGTGTGTGTGTGTGTGTGTGTGTGAGTCGCTCTCACACCATCTTTTGGTCCAGCATCCCCTTCACCACCCTCCCGCGCATACTTCACTTTCTCGGTGACAGCAGCTGGGCAGGTGATTGATTGTTCACAATACCATCATGGCCCTCACGCAGACGGTCACCATCATCAACAACTCGGGCAAAATCATAAGTACCGTAAGTCTCTTTTCTTTGGCACACGTGCACCCGCAGCATTTTCCTCCCCACCGCCCCTCTTTCAGACTCCATGTCTACTCCGATCCCAGGCCTCAAATTCGGCTGTCGGGCCTGCGTGCAACACTCGACATGCAAGCAATGCAGACGCGCTACCACTATCGAGCGAGTGAGATTAGAGCAATAGCTGACGTGTCACCTTTCCAATACTCTAGGGAAAACACCTGGCTGGCATCTTCAAGGAAGCCAAGGCATCTTACCAGGAGAAGAAGGCTGCGATCAAGGCCGACCGCGAGTTCCTCAAGCGCGCCCAAACATTCGACACCGTACGCGATCCTCCTCCCGAGGCCTTCGATCGCCGCTACTCGCACGATGATGCCCGCTCTGTAGCCAGCTCCAGGAGGAGCCATCGCTCCGGACGCTACCACGACCACGATGTCGAATACTACCCACGACGGGCCCTGACAGAGACCAACCTCAAGACACATTCTGAAATCTCGAGCGTCACGCCATCGAGGGCACCGCCTCCTAGCGCCTACCGTGCCCCCTACGCAGAGACGGCTCCTCACGGTACGGCCATGGGCCGCCCGGCCATGCCTCACTATACGACCGCGCCGACGTGTGGCGAGAGCCTCGCAGACTCGGCGACGATCCGCGGCTCCATGGTTCCCCGTACCATGTCAGCCCCGGTGATGGCCAAAGGCCACAAGGAGAAGGATATTGACATGGACCTCGCCTATGGCAACATTCCCCCCGATCTGCAAGATCGCACCGACCTGGATCCCTTAACCAAGGAAAAGGAGGCAAAGACTCTTGTCGCCAGGGTCGAGGGTTTGCTCGATGAAGCCAAGTGCATGCACCACTCGGCCACTGCTACCATTGCCCATCTGCAAGGAAACCCCGATGCTGCTGCTGCTGTCGCCCTGACCCTCGCCGAGCTGTCCACGCTCTTGAAGCAAATGTCGCCCGCATTCCTATCCGTCATCAAGGGAGGCTCGCCCGCCGTTTTCGCTCTGCTCGCTTCACCTCAGTTTCTCATTGCAGCCGGAGCGAGCATCGGTCTCACCGTGGTCATGTTCGGCGGATGGAAGATTGTGAAGCAGATCAAGGACGCACAGGCCCAGAGGCAGGCGGCCATCTCCAACGCCATCGCATTCGAGGCTCAATCGGTACCGCAGCCCATCGAGTACGACTACCCCCCAGAACAGTACGACCCGTACGCCCAGCCTCGGGAGGGTAGCATCGCCTACGAGGAAGCCTACGTCCTCGATCCCCGCCTTGACGAGGAGCTCAGTTCCATTGAGAGCTGGCGGCGCGGCATCTCGCCGTTTGGCGAGGACGAGAGCGCCGACATGGAGCTCATCAGCCCTGAAGCCGCCCGTTCCATTCGCGGAGACCCAGACACCCGCACGGAGCGGAGTTTCCGCACGCAACGCAGCTCCAAGACGCATCGCAGCTCCAGAACGGAGAGAACGGACAGGACCGAAAGGACTGAGAAGTCGTCCAGGTCTCATCGTAGCATGCGCGAGTCGGAGGTCCCCGAGCGCAAGAGCAGCATTGCGAGGTCCGAGAAGGATGCCGAGAGCGTCGCCAGCAGCCACCGCAGCCACCGAAGCTCCAAGTCGAAGCGCAGTGAGCGTATGTCGACGCTGGCCATCGAGGACGGCAGCCGCCAGAAGGCGGACGAGGCCATCGAGGCGGTCTTGCGGCCGAAAAAGAACAACATGCTCAAGTCTCTGTTCAAGAAGAAGGAGAGGGAGCACAGAGAAAGAGATGAGCGGGTATCTGCGTTGGTGTTTTGAACCACGGCGATGAGAGAGACGAGTAGATGAAGACAATGAAGAACGGACACAATGCATAAATATGGCTCGGGCGGTGTTCCCAGCCTAGACGGAGTTGGGATTGTAATGGGTACCATGGAGGAAAGACATTATCATGACGTACGGGTATACACTTACACTTGCATTATCATCAGGGAGGTTATACTACCGGAGAAGGAAGCATACATACAACAAGCTGTTGGTTCCATGACATTTCGTCGAGGAGGAGACGATGAAGAAAAGAAGGTTACATTATGATGATAGATGTTATTTCAATATACTCAAGATGTGGCGTTTTGATCCAACCGAGCTTGATCCATCAAGTGGCCGTGGTGACAATTGGAGACTGGCCGATACCGCAAGGGATGCGTGTGTTCGGGCGCACTACCATTGGCTCTAGGCCAGTGGCAGTGCTCCCTGAGGTTACCTACATAGTCAAGTCATCGCCGTCGCCGAGCAAGCGGCGTAGGGCTGAATTAAGAATGGAGAGAATGCGTGTGTCAATTTTATGCAACCGGCACTTTCCAGGCGTCCAGCTGAACAACGCGGCGCGAACCTAGTGACGAAGAATGGAATACCCGAGGGGGGCCTCCGAACCTTCTTTTCGTTTCCGGCGTGAGTTGGTCATATGTCAATCAGCTCTCTCTTAGTACGGCTGGTTCTGGCTACACAACCCTCGAATTCTCACCAATTACACCGTGTCCTGTCGTGCAGCCACATCGCACAATCATACAGGTTTTTGACATGGCACAGCTTCTTTACTTGCCCTAGAATCAACACTACTGGATCTCAGAGTCGTGTTGAGCCAACACTCCATCCACCTCGCCTCCCCACCCTCCCTCCCTTAACCAAGGTCGAGCAGAGTCCCTGTTCCAACGCCTATAGCCAGACCGCTAGGCGTTCCCGAGAACCGTAGAGTCGGGTCTGGCTAGGTGCCAAGGGCCGTGAGAACATGGCCTTACTTCATCCGTTGTTCTAGCATAGGCCTAATGACTCTTGTTAGCCAGGCCCAGGCATTTACTTCGATTTCTTTATCTTTACCCTCAGCATATGTGGGCATCTATCTCATCATGGCTAGAGGACCCATCCTTCGAAGGAGGCTTGATGCTGTTGGCGCGACTGTACGAGATGGGGTTCACAGCCCCCCAACTCCGGAGGCCCCAGCCTGCAACTAGCTTTTCGTCCTCCACCCAAGCATCTCTTTTCCGTCATCTCACCTCATCATCAACCCTGCATGGCGTTGGACGTGCCATGGCTTACGTGCGACTGCCTCTTACATCTCAATCTTAGTGGCCCCGCAAGGCGAGGCCGCCATAGGAAGCGTAAAGAGAGAGATATGTTTGTTGATTGTACGAAGATGGTAACCCTTGTACCCTACAAAATCGTTGTTATTCTAGTTTCTTGGAAGGATTGCAGGCCACCTCTTCCAACGAGACCATTGATTTGCAACTGTGATCGAAGGCCGGCACTGGCAAGGCTCCTCCCGACTTTCGGCCTTTTTCTTACTCCCCTCTCCCTTTCCTCTCATAACATATCCCGGCCGCCACATGCAGTCATCGCGAATCACACATACCCATGACTGTCAAACGGTCGCTGGCGACGCCCCCAGTCCTGCGCCATCACCTTGAGCTGAACCAGCTTGGCTGCAGTGACCAACCCCAAAAAGGATATATGTGTTTTTTCTTGCAAGGTACTATGGAGGCTAGGTGGGCAAAGGCTCGGAGTAAAGGCTCACTCATGTTCTCCTCCATTACCCATCCGCTCCTGAGTACTTGCACTTTTGGACAATAGATGGCAGCGGATTAGGGCACTTGTTACACCCATCTTTGGTTAGCACTGGAATGGTAATAGTAGCTGTAGACCCTTGGCCTTCTCGAGACGACACTCCAGCTGTCTTATTAGTTCTTTTTCCTCTTCTTCCTTCCTACCCGTCCTCTCTCCACTGTTCTCTCCCCCTGATCAATGCCCCTTTCAGCCGAAGTTGTCCAGTGACTTGCGTTTTTGTTCTCTTCAACGCCAGCTGCTTGTCTTGAGTAGTCTCTTCGAGCTATCTGGTACCTACCTACCTGCGCCTTACCAATATTATTACATCACAGCGAGCTTCCACCCGAGGGCGTCTCACCTCCCGTCAACTTACCATCGACGGCTACGGTCTAATCTTACCCATCAGATGTGCCGCGCCGTTGGCGCAAACTCCTGGCCTTGCCCGACACTTATCGACGTCCTTACTCAATCGCCATCTCCAAAGGCCACCGTCAACAGATTCACCCCTATCCGGACCACATCCCCATCACCCATTCCCGGCCCAACATGGACGGCCAAGGACTCGGCGTGCGGGAGAATGAGAATGTCCCCCAAGACCCAACTCATATCCAGATGACCTCGTCGACTGAATGGCAACCTGCCCGCCAGTTTCCGCGGAAACCCATCATTGCGGCTGGGTCCGCGCCGACAACGCCGGCACCCATCGGCAGCCCGTTCGCGCCCCACGGAAGAAGCCCGCCACCGTCCGCCAAATCACCCCAACCATCATTCGCAGAGCGAGCCGCCGGCGCAGCTGGCTACTCCCCGGCTCCGTCCAGTAGCAACAACGCCCCGCCGCACCAGCGACCCCGGCCGGCGCCGTTGCAGATGCATCCGTTCGAGTACTCGAACTACTCGAGCTCATATTCGAATCTCAGCACCCCGTACACAGGGGGCCTTTCGACAGGAGGTCTCCCGCCCAAGAGGCCGAGCCACGCCCGCGTCGGGTCACAGTCTTCGGCAGCCGGCCTCCTGTCGCCCCCGTTGCAGGGACCCTCGACCAAGCGGCAGCAGTCAATGTATTACCCGCCGCAAAGTCTGCTGCTCTACAACAAGTACTGGCACCCGTCGTGGAACATGTACTTCTTCCTGTTCGCCGGCATCGCCTTCGCCCTCGGACACCACTTCTTCTACGCGAGGCTCGACGGCACACTGGCCGACGGCCAGATCCGCATGCTTCGCTACGGCGCGGCGCTGTCGTTCCTCAGCAAGGCCTCGCTCGCCGCGGCCGTCATTCAGGCCTTCCGGCAAAGGGTGTGGATGACGGTCCGGAGGAAGATGCTCACTCTGGGCGCCGTCGACTCCCTCTTTGCCGCGGCTGAGGACATGACTGCCATTTTCAATATCGAGGTCTTCCGTCAAGCCCGGATTGCCATGGTATTAGCCATTTACGTCTGGTGTACGCCCCTCGTCGTGGTGCTCACCTCTGACACGCTCACGGTCCATCCTGCGACGATGCACGAGGAGGCCATGTGTCCGTCGATCCGCACGCTCAACTTTACGCAGGAGGAGTCCAACGACTTTCGGACCACCCCGAAGATCGACAACCTTTTCGAGCTCTCCGTGTCCCTGTGGAACAAGACAAGCGATGACCAGTCCGCCGAGCATTTCTTCGACTACTGGATCGATACGAGCCGGCAGTTTCGAGAAGTCGCCGCGTCCGCTTTCCTGGGCAAGAAGCCCGTGGTAAGGACCAACGCGTCCATCGACATCTGCGGCGCGGGTTACAACTGCTCCTTCTCCATCAAATTCCAGGGCCCCGGATACAAGTGCGAGGAACTGGCCAGCGGCGTGGGGGCGACGCCCAAGAAGCTCAACGGCGCCGACGTGCCGTTCAACATGAGCATGCTCGCGCCCGTCGGCAACCACACGTACATCGCCCACGCCACGCTGGGGGAATACCAGAACCCGCAGATGAAGGAGACGGAGGCCGGGGGCATCCCGAAAATGCCCCCGCCGTACCCGCCTCACCTTGGCGCGCTCCGCACGGAGCCGGTCCTCTTCTTTGGGTACGCCCACGTCGACGAGCCCTCGCTGGATCAGCCGTCCAACAACTCGGACCCCCGATGGCGGACGGCGTACACCCCCAAGGTGTTTGGCTGCGAGCACCGGGAGACCGAGTACGAGGTCGACTTCGCCTACTACGGCTCCCTGCAGAAGACCAGCGTCACGAAGCGGACCTTTCTCGACCGCGTCGTCGACACCCGCTACCTCCCCGGAGTCGACGCCCTCGACGGCACGGCGGACAACACGACCGCCACCCCCGAGTCGAACTACATCCTGCCGAAAGACGTCGGCCGCTACCGGCGCGCCATGGCGTACCACTCCATCGGGCTGCAGTTCCGCAGCATCGTCAACGGCACCATCTTCCAGCCCAACGCCATCGCCAACACCGAGGTCCTGCAGACGCGCATCATCGACCAGCACAACTACCTCCCCGTCAAGGGCTTCATGCAGGAGGTCCAGGGTCTTTACGAAGACGTCCTCCTCTCCATGCTCGCCCAGCCCCGCCTCCTGGCCGTCGTCTGGGCCAACGACACGAGCGTGAAGACGGGCAACGGCAAGGGCGACGACATGCTGTACCGCTGCACCCGGGAGCGCACCGACATCCGCTACAGGTACCACGCCAAAGACCTCTGGGCCGTCTACTCGGTCGCCATCCTCCTCGCCATCGTCGGCGTGGCCTTTGGCGTCGTCGCCGTCCGCGAGGAGGGGCTCGTCCGCAACACGCGCTTCAGCAGCATCGTTGCCGCCACGCGCGGGCCGGGGCTCGAGAAGATCCCCTGGGCCACGGCCCCCGACAGCGACCACCGGCCCGTCGTGGGTGCCAAGGTCGGCTACGGCCTCGTGCCAAAGGATCCGCTCCAGGGCGGCCCCGAAACGTACGGCTTCGGTCTGGAGGGCGATGTTAAGCAGCCGCAGAGGGAGGAAGCCGGAAGGGCGCCATCAAGGCTGAGCAGCCCGTTCCAGAGGAACACGTTCAACAGGAGGTGGTCGCGATTAAATACCCAGCCATAGGTGTAAAACTTTTTTTTTTATATTTTTACCCCTCCCTTAGATCTTCAGCAAATATGCTTGGCGTTGGTCAACTTCAGCATTGCTTTTGTTCTTCTTCTTTTTTTATAATTCTTCTCATCGAGTTTCTGTTGTCTTCCCAGCTATAGCAGCAGGCTATGTATGACCTGCAGCAAGCCAACCCTCTCCTTCTTAGTACATGTCGCAGATTGAATCAGACACATGAACATACCTAACATAACGATTAGCTCAGCCATGCACTAATACGCATAGTTAATGTTGCGAAACAGGAACCAAGCTGTGCCTGCTCATCCCATGCCCCCTTTCACATTAACGGTGTGCTTTGCCAAAGAATGCGACAAGAGCCATGAAAGAATGCGTGCCATGAACCATTTGTTTTGCGCGGCCACTTTGCCTGATATCTACATTAAGCCATACAACGAGTTGGTATATGCGCTCTGCGCAGCTTGGAATTTCATGCAAACGCCCACCCCTTTTTGTGTCCCACCCCTAGGTCATCAAAAACGCCGAGAACATGAAGATGGAACCCCATCCAAACCCCTCCTCCTACCAATGTCATTATCTCCCGATGCAGATGGTCATTGATTGATGCTGTTTCTCCTTCCCCGTCGTAAATATACTGGCTTGCGAAAAACTCCTGTTGTCCCATCTTGAAAACTCCCTCGTGTCGTGTACCACATCATAAGTCTTCGGCCAGAAGCGCTCTTACCTCTGGCTCATTGAGAAGCTTGCGTTCACCAAGCTCCGAAAGAGGCTTGCCATCACGGACAGCGCCGAAGTCGAGGATCTGACAGACATGTTAGCATGGCCACCTCACTAAAAGAAGAAAAACAATACACATACCTCAACATAAGTCAAGCTGTCACGCTGAACAGCAGCTACACAGCGCCGCTCATCAAACTTGACCTGCCAAACTCCGCTGAGATCGGTCAGGAGGTCCTGCACGCACTCGCCGGTGCGGATGTCCCACATCTTGACCGTCTTCTCACTTCCTGAAATAACCTTTCGGCCGTCGTGCTGGAAGCATGTAATGGCGCCAGTGTGAGCTGTAAGGACATTCTTACACTTTCCGTTCTCCGGGTCCCAGATGCGAAGAGTGCTATCGGCAGCCGCTGAGACCAGACGCTCGTCGCGCAAGTCCAACAAACCAACAAGCAAACTGTGTCCTTCAAGGGTATGCAAGCATGCTCCGGTATTAAGGTCCCATATCTTCACCAAAGAATCCATTGACCCCGAGATGCAGCGGTTACGCTCGTGATCAAGTACAACGCTGTAAACCTTTTGCGAGTGGCCATGAAGAACATGGAGAGATTCGCCAGTGCTGATACGCCAGACCCTGACCGTGCTGTCGTAACTGCCACTGACAAGAGTGTCGCCGTGGGCGGAAATAGCGCGGACCGAATGCGTGTGCCCCTGAAGTGTCCGAATAAAGTAGGGGCAGTCGGCATCGTTCGCCGGTGGACCGGTCTGGATGTACCGACGAGACCCAACCTCGGGCAGGCGCCAGACGCGGAGCTGGCTGTCGCGAGATCCCGTGATGATCAGGGGCTTCGGCGGCATCATGATGGACTTACCATCATGCCCTTTGCCGGTCTCGGTCGGCATCAGAATCTGCAGGCATCGAACGGTGCTGGTATGACCGTAGAAGACCTGAGTACAAAGGCCCTTTTCAATGTCCCACACCCGAACAGAACGGTCCGTTGACCCGGACACAAGCATGTTGCCTTCGTACTGCAGTGCCCAGACGCCACCCTCGTGGCCCTCGAGCTTCTTGCGAAGCTTGCCGGTCTTGGTGTCATAGACGTGGATCAAGGTGTCGTCACTTCCGGTAATGATCTTGTCCTCGTCGAACTGCAGACATGTTATGACATGGCGGGGGTGAGCAGCGAAGGCAACATGGCCCGGTTTCACCTTTCCACTTGTCCAGCTTTGGCGAATCATGTAGTGACGTCGGTAGAGGGACTTGAAAAGGTGCAGTTTCTGAAGACCCGGGATGCTCGTCTTCGGGTTGGGCACAGCAGCCGCAGCTGCATTGGCAGCGGAAAGCGGCCCCTCGGATTTGTGCTGCTTGACCTCTGACTGCATAGCCTCCAAACGAGCGGCGTCCTGGCCGCTAGCCCGACGTTTCGAGCGGTCGGCACTTGACATGTTGATGGCACGCTTGCGCTTGGAGCTACGGAGCTTGATCGTTGAGTCGTTCTTGACGGATTTTGTGAGCTCGTTATCGGCCGACTCGAGCCTACCCAACGGTCTCAAGTCGACCTCGGCACCGGTGACACCAACGGGATCTTGCCAACCCCAGCCCTGAACGATGGCCTTGTCAAGTTCGCCAGGAGGGAGTGTGAAGCCATCACGGTCGAATAGCTCCTTCCACCCGGTTTCGTTGGTGTCGACGATGTTGCGCCAGTGCTTCGAAACTTGTGCAGCTCTGCAAAGGTCGCGATGGTCGAGGAATGCCAGTACGTGAAAGCTCAGCTCGAGGGGAAGCTGCTTTAGGAAATCGCACTTCAAGGCGGGGGTGACGACATCGGCGACGAGGCGCAGGGTCTTTCGTGGGCAGCGACGGAGAAGATTGTACATGATGAAGCTTTTCATCTCGTTGGGCATCGCGTCAAAGCCCTCCATCATGGTGCGCGCATTCATCATGGCGGTGTGAGCATCGAGGTTGTCGAGTGGAGATGCGCCATCATCGGCAACCATGGACATGTCGGAGACATAGCCGCCCTCGTCGGTTGTTTGTGAATCATTCAACCACGACTGGTTACGGAAACTGACATCTCGTCTGGCCACAATACTACTCTGCGGCGACCCTGCGTCCTCGTCATCCGAGTCTCTCGAATTCAGCTGGGCGGCGGCGAGCGTCGGCGAAAGTCTCGGACTAGGGAGGCTCGCATCCTGCGCAGCCACGGCATCGATGGAAGGCCGGTGGCCAACGGCTCTGAGGGATTGCTGCAGCGACTCATCGTCGACAAAGGGCTCCGGGTCGGCATCGGTGATGGGGGGGGTAGCGACATTACTGCTGAAGACAGTGAGGGCGTCGCTGCCGATGGGACTGGCGGCTTCTGGCAAGTTTGTTTCGCTCGGGCCCGATTCGGGGGGCGTGTGGCTCGCGCGGTTGAGATGAAGAGATCGGGGTCGGGTGTTGCGTTCCGAACTGGTACCGACGACCTCGGAAGTGTCGGGGGTGGCCAGGTAACCGCTTTGCTTGCCCTGGGTAAGTTGACGTCGAAGCCTCTGGGAGTGATCTTCGGGGAAGGCGAGTCCAGTGGGCCGGGGGTTTCTCGACGGGCGCGAAGGCAGGACGGGGGAGGGGTTGTAGGAGGGCGAGGCCTCACGATGGTTCGAGCGACGCGACCTCCGGTGATGGGCATCTGAAGTAGACTTGGCTGTACGTCGGGGGGATTCTTGACTCGACTCGTCTTCTTTAAGGATGCCAGCGGGTTGCCTCTCGGCGGCAAGCGGTGCCTTGCGCTAAGAAGGCGGCCTTGTCAGCAAGTGAAGGAACAGAGAGGCACAAGGCGCGATGGGTTTGAGATACCTTTTTGTAGACAAAGGGGTTATCGACCATGGCATCGGAGGAGGAGCCGGTAACGCTGAAGGAAAAGTTTGCGAGTTCGGGAGGCAGAGGCTTGGAGGCGAGAGGATATTCTTTGGAGTCGAGCTCGTGGAGGGGACGAACCTCGCGCAGGTAGACGGGAGGGAAAGTGCGTTTGGTTGTAGTGGTGGTGGTTGTTGTCGTGGTCTCTATGCACTCGGAGACGGCCAGCTGCAGGCTTGTCGAGTCGGCTCCATGGCTTGATTTGCTACCTTCGTCGACGGAGAAGGAAACGGTCTGGCTGGATCGAGGACGGCGCACCTCGGTGGTGTTGACCTGGGGTCCAGGCGAGGGCGTCATGGTGCCTCTCGAGAACGGAGTCGATTATTAAGAGGCGGCACGTAGAGAGAGAGAGAGAGAGAGAGAGAGAGAGAGAGAGAGAGAGAGTGCGTGTGTGTGTGTGTGTGTGTGTGTGTGTGCGTGGCGGAGGAGAGACGGTATGGTTGGCGGCGGGGGAGGGGAATGTCGAGAGGAGAGATTTCGGATCAAGGTCGGGTTGCAGGGCGTAATCAGGGCCGGCCAGAGACGAGGAAGAGGAGGAGAGGAGGAGGTGCGAGGGTGGTGGTGGAAGACGACGGTGGACCAGGTTTGAGAATTGAGGGTTGGGGATTTCAGAGGTGGCGGGCGGGATTAGGTACGGTCGCAGGTAGTGTAAGTAGTGTAGGTGCGAGGCGAACAGTGGGCGTGTAGGTACTTCCTGGTAGTTGGATGGGTTGGTAGGTAGGTAGGTACTTGGGTGCGGAGGTGGAGAATTTTGGAAGCGAAGGAGAAGAAGAGAACCTAGAGAGCAAGCGCGAAGGAAGGTACGTAGAGACGGGAATACATAGAATACCTAGATACCTAGGTAGGTACCAAGGAAAGAACACGGCACTTTTTAGGTGCCTAGGAGGTATCTTACTTGGGTGCTTAGGTAATATTACGAGGGAGGAGGTGCGACTCGCGTGAACGCTCGCTTTGCAAGATGTATGTCGCGTTAGTTAGTGCCTTTCTTGCCTGAATGAACCCCCTGAAGCAAGGTGGAGGGAGGGACTGTGTAGTACCTAGGTAGGTATGTGCACGGCACACCAGCAACTCACAGCACACGCCGCAACCCTGTCGAGAGAGAGCCCTGGGCAAAGGAGTAAGGGGGGGCGAGTGTGAGTGAGAGTGAGGGCGCGCCCGAGACAGGAGAACGTGGGGCGGAGAGGGAGAGAAAAAAAATAGAGGAGGCGAGGCAATGCAAGGCGAGGCAAGGCAAGGCAAGGCAAGGCAGGTGTCGGTCAATAACGCGGTGAGACGAGGACGGACGGTCGGCGACCGGCGCGTGGGGGAAACGACAATGGACAAGTACGATGTATTCGTAAGCAGGTAGGCAAACCAACAAGTCAGTCGGCAGAGGAGGGTTACCTAGATGACGGGACAAAGTGCCGGAGACGGAGGGGGAGGGTTGGAATGTCAAAGTTCCAAGGCTGAAGAATAGAAGCCTGAAGGGTTTTTTTTTCTTTTTTTTTTTTAGGTTTCTTTAGAGGCGAGTCGAGTCGAGTCGAGTCGAGTCCGAGTCGATAGGCGTGCGTGCGTGCGTGCTTTCGGGAAGCGAAAGTGTGGAACCCGAGACCTTTAGACCCAAGAGTGAAAGCGACGCCCGAGGCTAGGCTGTTCGACACCTGTTTTCCCTCGTCATTTCTCCCTTCTCGTTTGGTCCCGGTTCGGATCGCCTTTTTCTTTCCTTTTTTTCCTTCTCTTCTCTTCTCTTCCTCCCTCCTGATCGGTTTGGTAGTCTCGAGGGTTCCTTTTCTTTCTTTCTTTCTTTGAAGGCGCACGTCAACTGTACAGTGCAAGCAGTGCAGGCAGGCAGGCGGGCAGGTTTGGTGCGTGCGTGCAATCGATACACATGAGAAACACATACACTGACTGCCTTAGTACACTGCCAGGGGAGAGAGAGAGAGAGAGAGAGAGAGCAAGAGACAGAACGGAGAAAGAAGAGGCTGGTCTTGAGCTTCAGGGGGGGCCTTGTACCAGTTGGCTGGACCGGGATGCTAAACTGCCTAGGTACTACGTACATACCATCACAGCGCAAACGTGATGGACGGGTCGTCAGACTCAGCACCTCAATCCTGGCCCATGGGAGGGAGCCAGGTTCGAATACACTAACAACACGTACACGTACACGTAGGTAGGTAGGTAGACAACGGGGGTGGGTAGGCGGTGGGGAGGAAAGCGAAGCGACCGGAACCAAGATCTCGCGAGAGAGACTGAATCAAAATGGGGGAGGGAAATAACGAAATAAAAATAAACTCCACCACTCACTCGAGCCTTTTTCTTCCCTAGCGGCCTCCACTTCTCTCACTCGACAACGGAGGGCGGGCACCTCTTGATCTGGTTATGTGTTGGTTCCGTCCACGGTGCAGGCAGGTATGATGTTCGTCTCGTCGTACTCGATAGTAGGTTGTACACGCGATGCATGCATACATGCTACATACAGACATACAATACAAACCAACCCAGCAAGACCGCCGTTGCGGCAAGGAAAGAAACACGGGGTTGCCCATCATTGTCGGGAAAAGTCCATCATTCTGTTGCGAGAAGCAATGCAATTAATTCTCCCATGCGGCTCCCGAAGATATGCCGCGCTCAAACCTCGCTCATGCTGACCGTTTCCGAACGTCTCGTCTCGACTTGTCTCTCCTTTCTCTACCTGCCTACCTGCGTACTTCGTAAGTACCTAGGCATACGTATGTAGGTAGGTATCGTGCCAGGTGCGCGTGCTGGTCTTCTGGATGCCCATCACGCGGTCTGTGCACGCACTCCATACCTACATACGTATGCCTAGGTACTTACCTAATCAATCGGTACGCATGATTCCGAGCGAACCAGCCGCTGTGATTGGTGGAGCCCTCTCGTCCATGTACCTAGGTATGTACCTAGGCACCTATCTGATTGTACTGCCACAATCCAAAAGCGGGGTCGTGGCATGCGATAACATGGCGGGTACCACCACCCACGTTTCAAGCGTGCAAGGTACTTGTCTCTGGAACAGACAAACCGGGTACCGCAACAGTTCTGCTCGCGTGGGCTGGCTCCCGTCCGTTCTCTCTCTCTCTCTCTCTCTCTCTCTCTCTCTCTGCGTACAGTCTCTGTCTCTGTCTCCAAGCAAGCGTGGAATTATCTCCGTCGCCATTCCGGAACACCATACCAAGGTACCATGAATTGTTCGTTCCCTTATCGGACCCGGCCAAGTAATTACGAATACCTACATATTCGAGACCTCGTCAAACCCAGCCCTTCGGCCCGCTGCCCACCACTTCCATCCATACCTACCTAGGTATTCCCATCATCACGTCAACGCCTGTCTCACTACTATGTACTACATACTATGTACGTAGCCAGCAAGCTGGACTGGAACCCGCCTGGCCCGCCATGGCTGGGCTGGCTGACCTCGGCCCCTGCTCAGTGCCTTCCTTGCAAGTTAGTTGTAACCCCCAGCCCACTGATCCACCGCTGATCTCACACCAATGAGTGGAAGGGGTCGCGTCTACCTAGAGATGCTTCCCACACCAACGCGTTTGCCTACCTACCTACCTACCCGTGTCTTGTCTCGTCTCCGCGCGCGAGAGGCATGCATTGGTCCCCTGTATCCGTACCTCATGCCCGTCCCGTTCCTCGTCTCGTCACCAAGGGACCGATGACACCGGCGCGGGCTGCCCAAGACATTTTCCCGTTGCCATCGGGGCCTCGCAGAGAGAGAGAGAGAGAGAGAGAGAGAGAGAGAGAGAGAGAGAGAGAGACAAGACGGCAACGGAAGCAAAGCAGCCTCGCCAGTTCGCAACCAGCCCGCCGCGCACAGATAGATGCGCCCTGGCTGCATGGCATTGGACGACATCACATTGCCCGCCCCCGGCCCCGGTGCTCGGCGGCGTCAAAGGCATTGTTTGTTTGTACAGCATGGCATGTAGGTATGCATACCTAATTAGGTTGCGGCTTACCTGATGGTCTTCCTTCTGTCGGATTGCGAGTGACATTCATTATTACCTGACATCGAGGACCCCTTCTGCGCCACGGCGCGCCGGAGAACTGTGCCGTCAGCGCTCGTGTCAGCCTACGACTTTCTTTGAGACGCGTTACCCTCTCTCTCTCTCTCTGCCTTTGATTCCAACTGCATCCATCCCACTTCTGGCCCCGTTTCGGCGACTAGGTACTCACTCGTCAGCAGATCTCTCTCTGTCCTTTCCTCCCTCGGGCTTTCTCTCTCTTACACACACCGTCGCGTCGGCACATGATCACCCTGACCTCTTTCCCCCCTCCGCCGCCTCTTCCGCCGCCCCCTTTTCTCTCCCCTTCCTTCCCGAGGGCCTGTTTGCCGCCGCCCGCACCGATACGGCGTAGCGCCTCTCCAGCCAACCCCCCACCCCCCGCTTCACCGGAGCACGCCGAGGGAGCCAAGGAATGCGATAGGCTGCAACCACTTTGCAGCTCAGCACCCGCCGATCGCATGCTTGTCTACCTATATATCCGTACCTACCTTGCCTACTGGGTGGGGGGGACGGGTTGGGTGTGACCTCCGCCGTCGTACAGCGTCGCGCTGGCAGTCGGACCTCGGTGACGGTGATGGGTCCTACAGCTTGGTCATAAATAGCTCCATGCTCGTTCCTGGACATCTCCGGCTTGCGTTTCCGGCATTTGCCTGGCCGTCTGACATGGCCCCCCGTCGTTGAATGTTCAAATCACTAGTTTGGCAATTTCAGATGTCAAGGCAAAGTGATTCGTAAAGCACCATCGTCAAAATGCCAAAAGAAATTGAAGAAGAAAAAAACCCTTAAACCCCAAAATCGTCATTCGTAAGTACCTAGGGAGTCTGGCATCATAGGAAAACCTCTAGATATGCTAGATATGGCCGTAGTAAACCGCTCGTAAGCTCGTAAGCTCCCGTGGAGAGGAGGAAAAGAAAATGATGATCATGATTGTTTTCAACGCTCGCAAGCAAATATCCGCCAACGGATGCACTTTTGCATCCGAGAAGCCTGTAGATGCGTAGAAAATGATGGCAGACGGTGTGCGACTGCCCGCCTGCGACGCGCCACAGGCACTCGCAACCTATGCGATGTATACGGGTAAACGGCTGCCCAACAGCTCGCTCTTGGAAACCTGGACGTCCTTTTTGTGAAAGTCGTGCAGCATGAGCCAGCAGATCATCCGGAAAACCAGGGTGCACCATATATCCCCGTACTTGATCTCATCGTCTCGCAAGCGATGCAGAATGATCTGTTCCTCGTCGTCAACCGTGTCCGTCGTCCTTGTGCTGAGGTTCGTTTGGTTCCTCCGCTTCAGCCCGCCAAAGCCCACCGTCGGTGCCGCCGGAGAGATTGATGCTCGTCTGTCCTTCGACTCTTTGGACTCGGCAATGACCTTGCTCCGGACGACGCGAAAGTATACCTCCATGAGCTTGTATTGCTTGAGCTCCGGGGCCGCCGCGTCAATGTCCTCGAAGCGGAGAGGTCTCGCCTTCTCCTCCAGGGGCTGGGTGCCGCCGGGGGCCTTCAGCCCCGTCGCCTTTTCTGTCTTTTCGTTAAAGCCAGCAAGAACCTCCTGGATATGACTTCGCAACACGTCCTTGACCATTTCTTGGCGAGAGATTTCGAATGGCATGACGTCCGGAGTCTCTGGAAGCTGGGCCGATTTGTTGTGAACATTCTGCATGCCGGACGCCGTGGTGTAATTCCGGGTCATTGCGGCTGGACGAGATTCCCTGGGCGTTGCTGTCAAGATCATGTCCATGTCATCGAGCGCCGAGTGCAACGCGTCCATGAGAGGTAAGGTAGGCCAGCCGCTCTGTTCCGAGGCCGCGATGTGCCCCTGTATTTTCCGAATGTTCCTCCGAATAACCTTGCCGACGACGCTCGCGGCATACTGGGGATCCGACTTCAGTTTGTCCATTTGCACGGCGTACGCCCGGAGCAGACTAGTGAGAGAAAAGTTCTTCGTATCCCATCGATAGTGGGTGGGGTTTGGTAGCAAACGGAACGCGCTTTTATCAATGTGCAGCGTGCGAGCCAGCATTCCTATTATTTCGAAAGCAACTATGACAAGATTGTTAGATGAAAGAAAGACGTCGGTCGGTCCGGTGTTGGAGGATCAGCGCTTACCAGGAAACAGATGCCCAATTCGCGCAGTTGAATTATCAGCAAAATAGTTCACCGTGTTTGTGTTGCAGCCGATGAGGACCAACGTTTCCGCAATTTCGTGGTTGCTGGCGAAGTTGAGAACAGACAGGTCCCTGGGTTCGTCGTTGGGGAACTGCAGCCGCCGACCATCCGATGCTGACCGGTAGATGGTCGGGACGAAGCCGAAGCAGAGTTCCTTGGTCTCGTCGACAGGTATGACACGGTTACCCTCAAAGCGGCTGCGCCCGTGTACTTGAAAGGTGAACATGATGCCGAGGTCGCTGACCTTCTCTCCCGTCACTGTGTAGCCGTTGCCTTCAGCGCGGTACCTGTCATTGGCCCTATTGAACTCGACCCAGTATATGCCAAGCATGGCCAACATCTCGACAATATGGCACCAAGTGGTGGTTGCATATGGCTTCTTGACATTCGCGGGCATGGTATCCCAGCTTCTGAGTTTTCTTTGGATAGCGATTGTCAGAGTATAGTTGTTGCTGACTTCCTCGAGTACCGCATCGATGTCCTCTGGTTTCTCGGCCTGAGCAAAGCCTTTGGGTGGACTCTTGAACATCTTATTCTTGTATTGCTCCTTCTGCCATTCTCTGGAATCGCGTTCCATCTTTTGCAGGGCAGAGAGGAGCGTCACCCATGAAGCCCGCTCGTTGTCGGCCGTATGCACAGACTGCTTGACCAACTCCTTGTCGGATACATTCTTCTCGTTTGAATTTTTATCTGCAATCTCAGACCGACTTTCCCGCAGACTATCTTCTGATCCATCAATGAAGATGATGACCTGGCCCTTGACGGGGCCTTTCTTGTTTGTCGGGGGACACAAGAAGATGACGGGGGTCTCGAATTGCACCTCGAATCGGAACTCGGTGAACTTGAGGCGTCGCTTCTTGGACTCGGACCATTTCCCTATGACTTTGCTCCCACAGCTAGAGTAGCCGGCGGCGGATGCATAGTATTGCTGGGCGACCTGGAGAAGAGCAGCGACGAGGGCGACAATGGAAATGACTAGAGCAGCAATGGCTACGAACAATTCCTTGTCATCGTCGTTAACGTTGTCGTTGATGGTCTGGAGCGTACGGTTGAACTGGGCTTCGTCCATGCCGTCCATAACCGCTGTCTGCGGGCGGGGATCGTTCGCAACGTAGCTATTACCCCGCCGTTGTTTTGCCGTGTCTCGCCCTTGGTATCTGAAGCTGATGGGCGAGTAGTGATCTGGCACCTGCGCCTGTTGTTCGAGTGGCTTGGCGGGGAGCGTTCAAAGGCGGATTGACAGAGGCGACGGAGACCAGATCAAGAGAGTTTCACAGGTCGGAAATTGCGGGCGAATACGACCAAGGACGGAGAAGAAGCCATGGAGGATATATGACTGTACTCCAGCTTCCTGGCAGGTCAGCAGGCCAGCTGAAAAGACCCCAGCGACACAGGAACAGGCCCGATATGTGTCGGAAAGCAAAGAGAAGGGGAGCGACAAGAGGGAGATGAAAATAAAAATAGAGAGAGGGAGAGAGAGAGGAGGCGTAGATGGACGAGGCTCTGTCTGCATGTCAGGCTAGCTAGCGAGCGACGGCAGCACAGCCTGAGAATCGTACGGGAAGATGGGCATAATACGCGAAGCCGATTGCCCAGTCAGTGACTTTCCAGGCGTCTTCGGCTTCCATCCAGTCACGCTCCGCTTCCTCCAGGTTGATGAGGCATTCTTTGGTGGTCTGCCGGTGGCTGATTTGCCTACCTACCTACCTACCAACCTACCTACCCCATCGTCAAACCCCTGCGTCTGCATGGTCCCTTGTCTTGCTCAGTAGCCCTGTCGGTCGGTCGCTAGCTCATGGCCCATACGGCAGGCAGCTGGATTTCCAGCACAGGGGTGTACCGTAGTATGTATCCGTATGTATTGCTGGGACGGCGGCGGGCGATGACGGTGATGATGGCGATGCAGTTCCCATGCAAGCCGTATGCGCAACGCGAGGCATGTTGACGTGTCATGGTTGAGAGAAGGACCTGTATCCGTATGGTACCTAGGTAGGTATGGATATCAATTGACGTCCAAACCAGTGCAGAATTCAGAAGGATGACAGAACCTAGGAGCGGGCCGTCACTCGAACTACGGTAGACTAGAAGTCGGCCGATGCGATGCGGTGAGATGCAGGTGGGCGGTGCAAGTGGCGTGGAAGACACGGCATAGGTAGCATCATCGAGCTACCTACCCAAGGTACCTACCTAATTACAGTACAGGTACCTGCCCACCTGCAACCTAAGTACCTACCTGGGGTAACTACAGGTAGGTAGGTAGGTAGGTCTGCCGGGCGCGCTCTGCTTCACAGATGGCAGGCACCGTTTTGATCTGGCATTTTGATCGACGCAGTTGCAGGCAGGTAACATCAGTGGTATGGTTTGCTTGGAAATCCTCCCTGCCCATATCCATGATCAGAAGAATCGTCGCCTCTCAAAACTCTCATCACGAGCGATTGGAAACATGACCTTTGAGGCTGGCGTCACTCGTCGGAAATGGCGGCACCGCAGACTTGCTAGAGGAAGTATGTCGCGTTCACGGTCATCACTTGGCCCTTTTCATCTTCTTCTTTGTTTTTGTTTTTTTGGCTTTTTTTCAAGAAAATATTATCTCGAGGCGCCGTCCTCGGCGATGGCCTTATATACGCATCGTCCATTGACAAGTTTAATCTCCCCCCCCACCCACTACATTCATCATCCACTCACAGGAGGTGCTCGTTGAACCAGGCGACGGCCTGGAGGAAAGCGTTCTCCTTGGCGTACTTCTGCGTCTTCTTGCTCAGGTCGCAGCGGACGGCGAAGCCGTGCTCGACGCCCGAGTAGAGGTTGATCTGGTAAGGCTGGCCCGTCTTCTGCAGAATCTCTTCCGACTTGTGGCGCTTCTCGGCGGGGAAGATGGAGTCGGTCTCGGCGGCGGCGATGGAGAGGGGACCGGTGATGGCGGCGAGCTCCTCCTCTTCGACGAAGCTGGGGTGGGCGAGGTACCCGACCTTGATACCGTTCTTGAAGTGGCGAACGACGAACTTGGCGCCGAAGCAGTAACCGACGGCGCCGATGTTGGTCAGGCCAAGCTCGTCCTGCATGTACTTGAGGGAGTCGGCGATGATGGGGTCGACGGCCTCCATGGTGTGCGGGTTCTTGCCGTCGCTGCCCTCAGAGATCCACTTGCCGATGTCCAAGTTCTCGGGAAGCGGCATGGTGAGCTGGTCCTTGTTGAAGAGGTCGACGATCAGGGTGGTGTAACCGTTGGCGGCGAACTGGTCGGCGACGAGCTGAGAGTTGGACCAGATGCCAAACACGTCGGCGGCGTAGAGGATACCCGTGTTCTTGTGGGCCTTGTCGGCGGGAGCCTCGGCAAGGTAGCCCTCATACTTGCCGGCGACTGTGATCTTCTTGCCCTGAGGGGTGCCCCTGTGTTGGAGACGTGGTCAGCATGGCTGATCTGATGGATGGGCTTTGAGAGATACGAGTTGTGATGTGATGCTGGGGTTTTCGACAGAAGACAGACAGTTCACGCTTCCACGGGAACCAAGCTTTCTGGGAAGTGGGGGGAGGGGTCGTTCGACCGGGGGGTGGTCTGGTCTGGGCTCTTCTTACTCGTGCTTGACGGCGACGGTGCAGCATTGTCCGGGAGGGTTGGAGGCCATCGTGGGTGTTTATGTTGGCGGCTGTCGGGATTGACAAGGAGTGAATTCGAGAGAAGCTATATCGGATAACTGGGAGAACTTGGTGCAAGGAAGGGAGGGAAGCAGCAGCGGGGGGGGGCGAGCAAGTTTATAACACATAGGTAGGTAGTGTAGAGAGCCAGGCTCATGACTGAAGCTTGAAGAGACTGGGGAGGGGCGTCATGGATGGTGGAGGGGCCGGCGGGCCCAGAGTGCCGGGGGCCATTGCGTCGTTGACGTGAGGCATTACCAAGGGGATGGGGATGCCCGATGGCAAACTGGATCTCGTCTCCCTTTTCAGCAATGCGATTCGGTCACTGCCAGTATCTAGTCACTCACTACCTAGGCAGCGTAGGACCGACCTACCTAGGTGGGTAGGCAGTAATTAGGTAGTTTAGACGGACACGGGCACAATAGTGAGTGTAGGTAGGTAGGTATCGAGTTGCACCTTTGATGGGTCGAGATGCTTCAACCAATCCTCTCGGTCCGATGCGATTGGATGATAGGTCCGGTAACTGGGCTGGAAATTATCCGTACATAGGTATCCGTAAGTAGGTATCAACTCGGACACTCTGCCCCCTCCTGATGAGACAAGATGGCACCCCGGCGGAAGCGCAGACGCTCAGGGATCGGGCATCGAGGTCCTAAGATGAGGGTAGATACTGTACGATGTAGGTATGTAAACTAACTAATTACCTAGGTAGGTACATAGAAAGCATACGAAGTAGAAGCTTCCTTCACCTGCCCGAGCTTGGTTCCGTCCCCCTTCGGGGTTTCCGCATTCTTCAGCGAGCAATTCGGTTCCGATCCGGCGTTGCGACTAGCGGCATTAACGGAGATAGGGCGGCCGCCTGGAGACAAGTGAGGTAGGTACCTCGGTGCAACTGGGAGTGTTTCTTTCTTTTTTACCGAGGGGTTTTATTTTTATTTTTCTACAGACGTGTGCCTTGCTAGCAAGAAGTGGTGGGCGTTGCAATTCCGCAATTCCGCAATCCCGTGGACTGTTGAATCATCGACAGTGGCATGCATGTCCCAGAGTTGCTTGCCTACCTGCTTACCTACCTCCCGTTCTCCTGCACGACCAAGGATGGAAGTTTACATGTAGGCCATGCATACATATTAGACATCGTACATTGGTTTCATACATATATACATAAACACACACGCCCGGTGAGTGTGGATTTCTTTCTCGGCCAGACTGACAGACAGTTGCCCCCCTCAACGAGTGTCGCTTGGCCCGAATCTGGCCGCTGCATCCGCCTACCTACCAATGTGTAACAAGTGAGTAGTTAGGTAACTTGTGTGTATTTTATTTGTTAGACCGTCCAACATGGCTTGTATATTATATGCCTGCCTACCTACCTACCTACCTACCTACCTAGGTACGAATAGCTAAAAAATACTATGCATTAATATGTCGACACCACAGTCCGCAGTCAGCGCACGGCCCGGCCGGCCTACCTACCTACCTACACGTCTACGTCACCTTCCCACGCTGTCCGACCCCAACATACGAAGTAGGTAGGTAGGTACCTACAGGTAGCGTGGCGTCCCTGCCGGCGTTACAATTTCACCTTTCTGCCGCGCTGGCTGTGCGGCCAGGTTTCCCTGTCCAGCCACCAATCCAAACTGTTCCCGGTCATCGGCCGCTCGCCACGCCATCTCTGTCTGTCTGTCTGTACCTGAAGAACTGCAGACTGCAATGCAAGCTTGATTGTTCGGACCGCGCGATAGGACAAATCGCAGTCCAACTCTCTGGGGTTTTTTTTTTCTTCTTTTTTTTTGTGTGGGTGTGCCGACGATCCCCTCTGCGCCCACGTCGATCGATCGAACCTACGAGCAGATGCGAATGGCGCCGATATCTGTTGTCCAACAAAGACTGTGAAGAAGGGCTTGCGAATGGCGGAGAGCGAACACCGCAACGACCGAGAGGCTGACGACAATCATGGAGCTTCTAGAAACCCGGCCGTCATGCCTCTCGAGCCGGTCGAGGCATTCCCGCTCTTACCGACATTCATTCCAGACGCCAGCAACCCGTGCGGCGGCGATGCTGGTCTAGATGTTGCCAAACCCGACATCAAATTGTCGCACATTCCTCTCCCTCCGCGGCCCAGTGTCTCTGCGAGCGCGCCCCCTACTTCCACTCTCCCTACCATACCCGGCGGTCACTCCGACGAAGACCAGTCGTCCGATGCCTCCTCGATCCACAGCAAGCCTGAGAAGCAGGACTCATCCAATTCGTCATCCATGTCGGGGCCTGTCACCGTTCCCGAGGAGCACGACGCCGCCCACGCCGACGACGGCCTGAAAACAAAGATGAGGGCCCGCTCCGGATCCAACTCGGCATCCATAAAGAAGAACCCGAGCCATGACAACATTAGGAGGCTATCTGCCGCAGGTATGCAGCAGCTCACCGACCCCGAGGCTCTCCCCGTGGCCGTTGTTCCCGAACATGACTCTGGCGAACAAGAACAGCGACTGCGCCCGCCCATCGCAGACCAACTCCACGAGATTCGCCAGTCCATCCTGAGCCAACCGCCCTCCCTTCGACCCAACGGCCCCGTCACGGACGGTGGGAACAGAACCCGGTATCGGGACGAGCCTCGGAGGCCTGTTTCTGGGAGAACCCTCTCGACACCCCCAACAACCCGCCGCCAGTCGCAGTCGCAGACTACATCGCCCCGTCGGAATTCTTTCTACACCGTTGCTCGGCCACCGCCGCTGAACCTCGATGGAACGAGCCATTTCAATGCCATCAACCTCCAACCGCTGACCACCCAGAACAAACCGCCCCAGATCCACGTCCCCCCTCCACCGGCCAAGTCGCACAGAAATGAACCCATCCCACCCTCGCCTCTCCCTCCCTCGATACCCCTCCCGCCCATGTCTATACCAACCCACCTCCAGCTGGAACTAGCCGCCCAACGACCGAGTCCCCTGTACATACACCATTCGCACACAAACGATATTCCATACGAGTCTTACGTTGTCAAGTGGGAGAGGCTGAAGAATGTGCTCCTGCTCCCGTCCTTCCTCGAGAGGACCCTTTACTTTGGCGCTCTGGCCTGTCTCGATGCTTGGCTATACAACTTCACCATTTTACCAATGCGATTCTGCATCGCCCTGGGGGTCCTATTCAGATGGTGGGGTTACATGGCGGTGAAGGAGGCGCAGTGGATGATTGGCTTTGTCTGGTACGGGATGGGCAGACTCTGGGCCAGGGCTCGCCGACCGAGAGCGAAGATTGCCTCTTCTGTCCCGCAGGAAGAGACCGATCCACTTGATGGTAGTCGCGACAGAAGTCAAAGCAGACCGGCCGAGCGGACACTATCCGTTCCCATACCGGACATCAGATCGCCCCCCGGCGGCACCCCGATCGTTCATCTGGACTCCGATTCCAAGGTAAACGGCAGTAGGGTTGTCGAACCGGAGGTCAGGCTGAACGGTAATGGGCACATCACCCATAAGATGAATGGATCCGCTGGCCACCATCCCTCCCATGGTTATAGTTATAGGATGCATCGGCACCGCAGGACCAAGTCGATACCGTCCAACCTGTCTTCCTTTCACAAGGCGGACCTGCTGCAGGGTGCTGTCATCCTCTTCAGTTCCCTGTTCCTGATGAAACTTGACGCCAGCCGCATGTACCACTTCATCCGCGCTCAGGATGGCATCAAACTTTATGTCATCTATAACGTCCTCGAGGTAGGCGACCTGTTGCCGGGCTCGACCAAGATGTACCGCTGACTCAAGTGCCTTAGGTTGGTGACCGCCTCTTGTCGGCTCTTGGGCAAGATATCTTCGAGTGCCTCTTCAGCTCCGAAACCCTGTCTAGGAACAGCTCTGGCCGTTCCAAGGTACTCTTACCTCTGGGCATGTTTGTTCTTGCTCTCATTTACAACGTTATCCATTCTGTCGCGTTGTATTACCAGGTCATCACTCTTAACGTTGCCGTCAACTCCTATTCAAATGCCCTTCTGACCCTTATGATTTCCAATCAATTTGTTGAGATCAAGAGCACGGTCTTCAAGCGATTTGAGAAGGACAACCTGTTCCAGCTCACGTGTGCGGACATTGTTGAGCGCTTCCAACTTTGGATCATGCTTTTCATCATTGGCATGCGCAATATTGTGGAGGTCGGTGGACTTTCTGTACCTGGGGCCGGGTCTGAGAATAGCGACCTGGGGGGTTCGGGGGCCATGCCGCTTCACAGTCCATCGATCCTGCCGTTCAGCTTCACGATTCTCCCATCATGGGTCTGGTCAGGCGAGGTCCTCTCTCCATTTCTCATCGTCATTGGGAGCGAAATGCTGGTTGATACCATCAAGCATGCCTACGTGAACAAGTTCAACAACATCAAGCCGACTTTCTACAGCCGGATTCTGGATATCTTGTGCAAGGACTACTATACCAACGCAAGTCACTGCCTCGTGAGACGACTTTCCTCGAAGCTAACGTAAGCAGGCCTTTGTTTCGCCCTCATTGACGCGTCGGCTTGGTCTGGCCGTCATCCCGTTGTCCTGCTTGTTCATCCGAGCTTCGGTCCAAACCTACCACATGTTTTTGTCGACGCGGATTCCCACTCCGATCCCGGAGTCTACCCAGACATCCTTGTCTGTCGAATCCGCAACCCCGTCATCACCGGTGATGGTTGCAGCGCTCGATCGCCTGGATACCTTGTTGCGGGACGCCCTAGGCCGGGCCGTGTACGGCTACCCGTATGGCGAGCCCAGTGTCCAGAGCAGAGCGTGGTGGACCTGGACCAGCGACGACGTAATTGCGGCGGTCACCATGATCGTTGTCTTCTTCATCGCCTTTCTGGTCCTGCTCATCATCAAGCTGCTGCTCGGCATGGTTCTGCTACGGTATTCGCGGAACAGGTACGCCAAGATGAAGCGTAAGGAGCACATGGTTGCAACGGGCCAAGAGGAACGCGAGGTTTACGATGCCACGGGCAAGAGGGTTGGTGGCTATGGCCACATCGAGGTCACCGACGACCGGCGTAGGTGGATTCACGCAGATGAGAAGGAGGGCCTGAAGGGCGGCAAGGGACGAGCCCAGAAGGCCGAAAAGCCGCAAGACGGGGACTACCACGGAGTTCAGCGGTATGAAATGATTGCAAAGAGGATCTGGTAACGGCGTTCCGGAGTTCGGCACAGCATGGCATAGCAGGGCCTCTCGGGTCGCCTTGTTAGTCTCTACTTTTCTTCCTCGTTGAAAATTACAGAAATGAATTTATGTGTTCACCGGCTACTCTTTCTCTACGTTCAACATCATTTTGTGTAGACCTGGAAAGCCGCAAACTTTGATTACTGTCATGGGTAGGCACTCTTCATAAAATGCGCCCATCACCGTCCACCAATATCCGATGGTTGAATCATTCTTATAAGTATTTCATAGGATTTGTTCAGCCCTCTTTTCTTTCAGACACAAAACAGACACCTTACGTCTTCTCCGGGTGTTTTCTTGACGGTCATCGCTTCCAGGGCCAACTGAGACATTTGCACTTCCACGCACATCTGAAGCCATCCCCTCAACCAAACGACCACGTGGCAAGGCCGAAACCGAGACCATGTCGTCGGTGACAGACTCCGAACTGCCCAAGAGGGCCGGTGGTAGATCAAACGCCTATCCCAACGACATGGACAACCAGGCCCAGGCACTCGACCATGCCCGGAAGATATTGGACTCCATGGTGGAGGAGAGCGCATGCAGCATCTGCTACGAACCGTTGCGCAGCATGCACGTCACGCACTGCGGGCACAATCATTGTACACAGGTAAGTGTTCCCCAAATGAAGACGGAGAGCGCCCGGTTGACCGATGAGTATGTAGTGCATCCGCACGCTGTTTGCGGGGACGGGGGTATGTCGGCGCGTCCCGCGCGGGCGTCTTGACGAGTACAAGGTCTACGCTCAGTGTCCGACCTGCCATGCCGAGGTTGGGCTTGACCTGGACGAAAATGACCGTCTTATCGTCCCTGTCGTTGTCGCAGTAAGTGGCTTGACGAACACATAATGTGGAATCTGGCCGGCCTGCCGCTCGAGCTAACACGTGTGCCAGGCAGAAAAGCAACTGGGGCGTCTTCGCGAGTGGTCGCAGCGGAGGAGGGTCCAGAACGACGAGCTGCTGGCCCAGGGTGCCTCCCTTGACTCCACGGCTTCTTCCAGGCGTCGACTCGCCGATGCCATGGCCCGAGAGGACGAGAGGCGCGCCTCGGCGACGGGTGCCTCCGCATTCGCCTACGGCAATATGTTTCCCGCACGTCACCCAGAAACATCACCGACGCCGTGGCCAACGGTACCATTGCCCTCCCCTTGGGGCTGGGCACAGAATACTGAGCGGTCAATACCTACCGCAGGGATGGCATCTTCCTCAGCAGAGGCTCCGTCTCAACCATGGGGCTACCAGCCAGGTTTTATCCCCCCGTCTTATCACTACCCTCCGCCTCTCGGTATTCGGAGAACCCGCGAAGATGAGAACCTTATGAGTAGCGCCGATGGGGAGGTGGTCAGGGCACACGCTCCGCATGGTCTGCAATGAGGCATGCGGTGAACTGGCGCAAACCCAAGCAGAGATAAATACATCTCGACAGTTGCCACGTCTGGGGAGGCTGTGTCTGCGTTGCCCTTTTATACCCACGAGGGCCGTCATATTATCGTGTCTCGGTGCTTGTGCAAATGCTATTTACTCAGTTTGCGATATTGGAGCCAACCGCATTTCGGGCGTAGGCTACATAAAATTGTAGGGCTACGGATATGGCGGGTATTATTCTCTGACAAGACCTAGTTGAGTGAGCTGCGAGTGGAAATAAATGCATGTTTAACGCAAATCTCCGTACATCAGGTGGCCCGGCCTTGTTCCCCTCAACACTTGGTTGCAAAACCTGTGAATGACATGGCGGGACGAGGAAAGCAGGGGAACTGGTGGCTCCGCTTGAAACTGCCCCCCTATCCAACTTGCCCGGAGATCCCCGTTTCCAACCCAAAATCCGTCATTCTATGCTCTTCGACACCTGGTATCAATCTTCAGCATCAATTTTCTTCTTTTACTTCTTTTCGGGTCGGATGATGTGCATCCTAGGCAGCTTCTGGGCCCCTGTGAAGCTGTGGCTCGAGGGAGGTCTCGCACCAGGAAAAGACCACGAACCAAGCGGGTTTGGCTCGTGGAGAGATGGCTTCTGAAGTTTTGGGGGTTTCCTGGAAGAATCTAGTGGTCCCGAAATTTCACTCCATGAATGAGCCGAAGGTCGCATAGGCTCTGAGCGGATGTGGTCCTGCTTTGTACCCGGCAGGTTGCTAGATTGGACGATTCTCGGAATGCGTAGTCAACACAGGCTGGCCGAAGTTTGGAGACTGCTCCCTCTGCCGGACTTGGATCCGTGCAGGGCATAATGGCAATACCCCCCGGGCTCCTCCCCCCTCGAAGCCATCCCTTACTTTACGGCTACCTCCTGCGCTGCCCACGGTCCTATTCTCACCGGGGTGATAGTATTCTGTCTATCCGCCTGCCCAGTCGTTCTGCCAAGATCTTGGCCGCTCCTTCGAGAGTAAAATAATGTTCACGGGATATCACTCAAGCAACGAAGACATGGCAGCTTGCTAAGCTTGCCGTAATAGGATCATCGCGCCCCAAAGAATCACGGGGGACGAGTAGCTCTGCCAAACGGTGGCTTGATAGATCCCGGTCACATAACCCTTGGCGCCGAATACTCTCGCTACATGTCGTGTACGAAGCTGTTAAGACGACTGCCTCTGGCGGAGGGTCACAAGCACCTTCTTTTGGATGGTATACAGATACCGACTGTGCCAAACCTTGACTACAACTATAGCCATATTTTGATCGTATCCGTCATCCTCTTCGTAGGCATCCCATCTTTACCGTCATCGTTGTTTTCATCGACATCCTCAGCCGCATTATCAACGTCTTTTTCATCATCCCCTGTCATCCGTGACAGCAAAATTAGTCCTAACCTAGCGTATCCATGTCATTAATCTAATACCTACTAATACGTCTCCATCTATCAATATAACGATAAGTACGGCATCCAGTGTATCGTTATCGTTATATAGTAAACTCTTTCGGTCAACACCTTCTCTACTTTCATCGATAAGGTTACAACTTCCATACCAGGCTCCTTGACTTCCCTAAAAATTGCAACATCCGTTACATCCAGTTTCGGTAAAATCATGTCTTCACCAGCTAGTATTTCGACGGGTCATTCATTTGTCGCCGGTTCTTGCGGCTAAGTTACGCTTACCTTGTCCTCTACATCTACTCAACGTCGATTATGGCCTCGCCACCAAGCAAGTCTCTGGACCGTGAAGCCGCACCAAGAGAGCTGGGGGGCCCATGTCATTGTGCTCATCGAATGTCGGGCGGTGCGACCTCCAGAAGGTCGTTTTGATATGCACACCGTCTAGGCTCTTCATCTTGGGCGGAACGTCCCAAATCCCCCCCCTCCCCCAAACATTCTTCTCGTTGTTCGGTATGAGAAAGCTTTTGCTTCGTAGGTGGAATGACGCGCCAAGGACTCCGAAAGGAAGTTTACTCCCGTCTATGGCTAGCAGGCAGTTGCTCGGTCGCTCCCTTCTGAGGACGGCCATTTCCAAACTCCGCACGTCACAGCCATCGCAGGATGGATATGCGTACTTGCCATTTAATTTGGTTCATATTACATCACGCAGACGATACGGAAGTCACGATGCGTCATGGTGTCCTGCTTTCCCTCTCCTTGAAGCTTTCTAGCCTTGGCACGTCGACGGGAAGCACAGCTTCCCTCCATCGTCAGCCCAACCCTCAACGACACATCATCTTCATCTTCCTTGTCCCCCAAACAGTGATCTTATACTATCGCTAAAAAAGCCTCTTCCCTTCAGCGTCGTCTTCGAAAACTTCACTGCGTCACTTCGTGTTCCTTGCACAGTCCCACCTATTCCGTCTGACGAACCGGGTTCGGCACCTTTCCAAGGACGCGCGAAATCCTCACCTCTTAGGTTTCAACCTCGAACCGGACACTATTCGTCCATGAAATGACGGCCCAAAACGAAGTCAGCGACACCCCCGCTGCCGCTGGGCCAAGGACGCCGACGTCGACTCCGCAGTCCCCCGGCACCCCGACACCTGTCCACCAATGCAGAAACTGCCGCGTGTCGTTCTGCCAGCCTCTCGGCTGTGGCCATGTGTATTGCAACGAGGTGTGCTTTACACCAAAGACCGGCCTTATCCCAAGGAGGCATCCGTGGCACATGTGATATGGACTGACACTGCCCAGTGCCTCGGTCCTCCGCACACTCTCGCGCCTGGCAGTACAGGCTGCCCTGAGTGTGATGGCACAAAGTCAACGCCCTCAAAGCTCTTGACGCCTGTAAGCGACTGATCCTGCCACCCCTCGGTAGATGCCACTTGTATGACCACGGCTGACCCCTCCCTCCCTTCTCCGTAGGAGCCCAAGGCTGAGCACGAGACCGACCACGAGTCTGGGGAGCGATACTACAAGAGAGCCCGTCGAACGTCCTGGATATCGTTGGTCATGCTCATCCTGACCATGGTTCTTGGGGGTCTCTTGGTATATGCGAGCGCCAAACTTGCCTCAACGGTCGGTTGCCTCGATTCTGCTGAACTCCCGTAGAGCAAGCAGAAGAGGGGCGGCCCGAAAGGCGTTGCAGTCGACGACGCGGGGATTACGCAGACTGGGGACTTTGACGGCGTTTGCCATCAGAACAGTTTTAGGGATACCCTACGATTAATATGTTTTTCATTCATTAGGCATTCCACGTAACAACATGCCGCTTTCTTACCCGCCAACCAGGCAAAGGTCCAGAACGGCACCCAAAGCGTTCACAGAGACGGGGAAACGTGATTGATGCGATGCCAAAAACTAGTTGATTTTCCTTTCTTCCAATCATGGATTCATTATTGTCATCGTGGTACACGTCATCGTTTACACATATGATGTACAGTTGACCCGAGACGCCACTGCGGTACTGCCGCTCCCGTAGCACTGTCCCAACTCAAGGCCCCCCAAAACACAGAATGGTCACACATGTATCGTTACTTCAACATGCACACCCCCGCCTACCGGAGGCCGACGCCATCTCCCTTGGAGACTCGTTCCCAGAACCGCCGAAGCCGCCACACCCTCCCAACCCCTTTGGTCTCCTCCCACTTCTTGATGCCCTCCTCTCGCTGGCGCACCTCACCCTTCCATACGCCTTCCACCCACTTCCTTAGCCCGTCCTTGACCTTCTCCTTCTCGATGGCCCGTCGCTTGGCGACAAGGGCAGGTGCGACTTGCACCATGCTCATGCCGGGGACGCATTCGGGTGGTAGGACGGCCCGCTCAACGAGGGCTTCGGCTGACGGTCGGGTGGCAAGGCGGCGAGAGAGTCGGATGGAGACCAGCGAGCGCGCCAGGCGGCGTGAGACGACTGAGGTGTGGGTCAGAAAGATGGAGCGGGCGATGAGTTCGGCCAGGGAAGGACGAGAAGGGGAGGACAGCAGTGGCGGCAAGATGGCGCGCGTGTGACGAAGGCGATAGTGATGAAGAATCGGCGAAAGAGACAGGTGACGCAGGTGATGGTTGGCCTATGCCATCAGCAGAGTTCGATACTGTCTGTAATTTACACAACGACGGGTGGGGTCAATGGGTCTGTCTCAATGGGATGGATAGGTAGGTAGGTAGCAAGCATGGGCGAGGGTCGGGTAGGTACGCGTCAAGAGAGAAGAAAGATACATTGTAAAGGTCACTGGGAGGTCGGTTCACCTACCCTCGAAGCGGACAACAGGTCATTCACATCCAAATAGCCGAGGATGTGCAGCATGATCTCGTTGGGAAGTTCAGAAATGTCTCCCGTGGTGTGGCTCTGGGGTGGTCGAAGCAGCGTTAGGCACGAGGATGGAGAGGATGCTTCGGGGGGCCCCCTCCGTCGTTGCTCGGCATGGGCTCCTGTGTCTGCTCGGACAGGTGGTCGGGCATCAGCGGCCGCGGCGCAAGTGAAGTCGAGGTGCGCGTAAACGACATGGCCAGGGCTGTGATGGCCGGTGGATACGGGAATCGCGGGAGATGACGAGTGTGCTATGGCAAGTTGGCGGGTAGGGGGAAGTCGGTCGGCTGGACCCATCTCGTTGTGCATGGCGTCCATGGCCGAATTGGTAGCCTACAAGCAAGCAAGCAAGCAAGCAAGCAAGCAAGCAAGCGGCAAAACGGTGTATATTAGAGCGAGCGAATTACCGCTCAGCTCAAGCACAGCGAGCGACGACACGACGCAGCGGAGTTCCCTTTGTCAATGGCGGCTGTCGGCCTCTAGAATGGCTGAACGTGGGTCACGGAATCGTCCCAGCGGAACTTTGGTGGATGCTAGGTATGCTTCGAGACGTGAGCCGGTGCCGCGCGCGTGGAGGTGTCGGCGGGCGCGTGTCGTTAGGGAGGTGGTGGTGGTGGTGGTGACTGGCCGTTTTAGGCCCGACCAGCGACCGGCAGGAGAAAGACGTGAGGGCAGGGAAGTAAGTTCTTGGCTGGATGGTACAGTAATTAGTTTCGAAGGGCGGCAGAGAAGAGGCGTCTTTTGCCAGGCTGTTCGTCAATAGGAGATGCGTGGTGAGGTTGGAGTCTGTCTCGGCGGGGCGGAAGGGAGAGACAGACAGGCAGTCGGCGACAGGGATGCCGAGTACCTCGACGGAAGTCAATGTATGTCGGAGGTAGGTAGGTACCGTAGGTATTGATTGCAGTGCTGAGGTTTCCAACGGCGTGCGTGGCGTCGTTGGCTGGAGTCAAGGAATATACGGATGAAAGAAAGTTGTTTCCCAAGATCAAAGATGGTATGGTATGGTGGCAGACTCCGGACAGCCGAGTTGAGAGAGTGAGTAGGTATCAATCAGTCAGTGCCTGCCTGCCTGCCTGCCTGCCTGCCTAGGTAAGGCGAGGAAGGAGTGAGTGAGGAGCAGCTTGCGCCGCGCTGCGCCTCGCCTCGCCTCTAGCGTTCCAGGCTGCGTCACACGGCCTATGGGAGGACTAGGAACAAGGGGGGAAAGAAGGCAAATCACAGTGCGCGCCAATCAGCCTACGGTATAACGTTGTGATGTTTCTGGCTCGTTCAACGGTCACGGGCGACACTGTGAAGAGAAGAGGGCGGCGTGGCATGGATGGGTACGTGCCCTTTCCCCAAACCAAAAGAGTCACTACATATGTACCTACGATGTACGTATACAGCGTAGCTAGGTAGGTAGGTAGGTAGGTTGCTTGGGGCTTCCCTGCACGGGCGGTTACTGTCTCCTCCCGTCGAGCCGTCTGTTCCTTCCTTCGAGACGAGACGAGACGCGACGAGACGAGACGACGATGTCGTGGGCTCATCAATAGATAGCTAACACGCAATAATACCTGAAGGCCTGCCTGCCTGGCAGCCAGCTTCGTGCATGGATGGATGGTAATGGAGACCAGAAAATGGCGCACTGGCCTGGGAACACACCACCACTACCTACCTACCTACCTACCTCCTCGTGTTTGTCAATCGATAGATAGATAGATAGATACCTGTCTATTGTATATGTAGATGCTGAATACGGATATATACGTCGTCGTATGCGCACTGATTGGAACACTTGTTCCTGAGTCTACTTGGACGTCAGCCAAGTCATTCAGTCAGCCCTGCTTGCTGCTGGCCTGCATCATTCAAGTGAAAGGATGTCGCCGCAGAACGAACGCTCGCACGCACGAACGCATGCATGCATGCAGCCTGAGGCGAAAGAGATCATCACTCTGCCACAAACGGGAGTTGGTCGGGCAGGTGTTGTCGGAGGGAGGCGAGGTGAGGTGGTGCTTGCCTGGGTAACTTACTAGGTACGTAGGGTAGGCAGGCAGGTAGTTTACATCCCGCGTTTGGCAACCTCTTTCCTCGCCTGAATGTTTTTTCCCGTGCCCTTCTCCCCCTCTCCCCTCCTTCCTCTGAGGTGTGCCCCTAGTAGGTCACGCCTGAAGTGGGGGGGATGGGATACTGTATTCGTACATTACATTCACCACCCAGGTAGGTACGATGTACGTACATGCACCATGTACAGTATATCAACCAAAAGGGGACCGGACCCGCTTTTCAGGTGATTCCCGGTTCGGCCCTGGGCTCCACTGCAACGTCCAACGTCCCGATGTCTGTCTGTCTCCCCGCGTTCAAGCCACACGCGACGGACGGACGGACGGACGTGCTTGTAATAGTACGATGTAGGTAGGCCTTCACTATCCCTACCCAGGTAGGATAGGTAGCCAGTTTCCACCCCTCGCCCGCCCGCCCGCCCGCCCGCCCCTGACGTGGACATGGCCTTCAAGTAGGCCGTCAACCGCTTGCTTGGCTTGGCTGATCCTCGGACCTGCTTGACACCTGCTTGAACCATGACATGTTCATCCTGGGCTGGCAATGAGTTCATTCACCCCTCTCTTCTGCCCAACTATACAGGTATACTACACTATAATTCTGATCATTGGCGTATTCCGTCGGCTACCGTAACACATCGTCAATGACTGTGAGAGGCCATAGCAGCTGCTTGGCATACGAACGCAACAATGGGCGGAGCAAACAGCATAAACGAACGACGCAGCTCCCTGCCTGCCTCCAGAGTCGAGCCTGCACGCACCTTTACCAGGCCCACCTTCAGTCACACAGCATCATGATCCAGCCATATCAACATTGGCATCGGGCTCGGGTAAACAAAACATGCCAGCCAGACAGACAGACAGGCGCCCATCTTCCCAGCGAGGGGCATGTCCCGTGTTGTCAAATCTGCCTTGAATTCTGCTGTGATGCATGCGGCCCGTTCCTCCGGCCCTATATATATATATATATATATATACCTTGAAAGCTGGCCTGGCCAATCACATCCGTTCCTGGTCCTCTTCGCGGCTGCAACAGAAACACGTCCGCTTTTGTCGGCCAACGCCATGTATCTCTTGTCCATATCATCCTGTGCTTTTCAATAGGGCGTGCTGACGTGCGTCTATGCTGTCCGTCATTGGTCTTAATTTCGTCATTTTCGCCCCATGGGTCCAATCATATTCCAGAAAGGAAACGCGCAGCATTTCTTCAGCCCATGATTCGCAAAGTTCCCGAGAATTTGGGTGAACCTTCGAACGCCTTCTGGAAGTCCAGGGTGCTCATTGGTTTACATTCTACAGGCTTCTTGGGCGGGCCGAACCTGCTCGTTGTAAACTTTTGAGTGGCATGGTGACATTGGAGCTCTTGATGACGGACATAAATCACCAAAGAACAGATCGCATTAATACTAAATATGCTCCATTCCAAGCCTGCTTGTGTTTTCCGTCATTGCCATTTCCTAGCCAAGGCCCTGCTCAACATTGTAAACGGCCCAAAGAGCCTTCTCGTTGCCTCCAAGTCGTGGCCGCGCGAGGAAGAACTTGGCCGACTGAGAGGCGACCTTAACGGCGGCCGCCTTCGAGCCGACAGCGGATCGCTCTGCCTAACAGTGCTGGGCCGCGACCATGGTTTGATTCACACCCTACCATGGTTCTCGAGGAACATGTCCAGGTACCCCGCCGGGAAAAGTCTTGTCCAAGTCATCAAGGTGGCGCTTCCGGTCAGTTCAGTTCCTACTTTCAGTTGAAAAGTACCTGCAGGATGGCAAACCCGGGCCCGTTGACGTCTAAAGCTGCAAGCCTATCCGGAAGCGGTCCCCCAGGTTGACAGCGCATCCATGGTCGAAACAAGGTATTCCCTACTCGCGACCCCTGAACAGCCCTCAATAGGCAGCCTGGTCAGTGAAGGAGGTGTTCGCGAGTACGCTTCTTGACCCACACGTCGTTTATGTCCCCTTAAGATGCCGAGCCGCTGCCCAAGGAATCTCGGCCAAGGCATTTTCTTGCTGCGGGCCAGTCCAGTCCAGGCTTGCATGACCATGTCAGACCATCAAGTTCCTGGCTTAATCGCCATCAGTCTTTCCAAATCCGTCACTGAGCGGCCTCGCCTATTATACCACTTAAATAAAATAGATAATGCAGAGGCGGAACATTTCAATGAAATCGGCTTCGTCCATCTACAGCTGTGAATGGAGACGGAAACGCTTGCCCGGTGATTTTGCCAAGTCACATGTCTGTCACCAAGTGGTTCAGGAGCAGAATGCGGAGGTTAACTGCACTCCTGCATCATTGGACACCAAACCGGAAGTGTTGCCAGTCGCTCAATACTGAAGGGAGTGGATTTAAAAGGGCCTCCATGAGAAAGTACTTGCAACATGGCTACGGCTTGGGCACATGCGCCTCTCCTTTGGGGCACGTTCTGGCATAGTCCATACGCAATGCAAGGCGGAATGCTGGCCATGGCCAGCGGCCAGCCGCCACGTTGTGATGCCCAGGGTTCGAGCCAACGCCCAATGACTTGACTAGTACCGATCTCGTCTCTTTTGTCGTCTTTACCCAGGTACTCTAGCCCGCGTCGACTCGGTCACGAAGCCAACGAATTGTCCATATCGGGGCAAGCGGAGGGATACATGTAAGGGGATAGGCCTACGAAATTGACACGTCCCTGAACAATTCAATTGATGCGCACTAGGCTGCATGCCTCAATGCTACCCATGGAGAGAGAGAAGATATACCGACACCTCTCTCGTAAGGCAAAGGTAAAAGGAACACCCCTCCCTCTATGGAAGCGGCACATGGATAGCATGAGCGCCAGCGACGTCCGATTATTCGTCGACGATGGATTCGACCGATTCAGAAAACGGGCTTCCGGCTCCAGTAGCTCTTGATTCAAGTGACGAGCTAATATCTTAGTGACATATTGAGCCGACTTCACCCATGTATCTGCCTCTCAAGGGCTGCAGGGGGGGGGACCTCAGCTTGCGAGATAGCTGTCCTTCCCTAACGCTTGTGCTTATACCTGTACAACGCTTGTGGAGAGCCCCCCACGCCCAATTAGGCTCAGGTAGACTGAAGATGGGTGGAGTGGTGAACGAGAAGGTGGTGGCTGGCTTAAACGAGTATACCGGCTTGGCAACCACGCCATCTCGATGACGTCCCATTCCGAGCTGCATGCGATGACCTGGGCGTGAACTTATCAAGGAACCCTCGGTCAGCTCTAATGGCTTGCCGTTCTGAATCTCCTGGACATGGCCATTTCGTGTTCTCCCTTTCGTATGCAGCATTGTGGGAAAACCAATAGCCTCCCTACACAACAAAGCCGCACAAATACAGCCTGGTCTTGATGGTTCATGCCGGCTTCCACCCTCGCCAAGATATTCCCCCTCTGGGGTTCCCCTCTGGGGCCCTCTGGGGGCGGCGGTCATGGATGACAGTTGTCTCGCACAGGTTTAGCATGAGTTATTGCCGAGTGTGCCCGACGAACAAACTAAACAAAAGCCGGACGGGGGTCGTGTGAAATATATTGAAGCTCCACAGTGGCCGCACGCAACGTGGGCAAGGAGAAGCAGCCTTGTCTTTCTAGCGGGAGGCTAAATATGCTGCCCCATCGCCATTTGCATTTCCCTAGGGCCACTTCCAGGGTTGTTCCTGGAAGGAGGAATCTGCGAGTCTTCTGCACCTCACGCATCACAGCCCACATGAGATTTTCGTTCAAAAGCGGAGATGTCGTCCGCCTTGCGTTTACATTATACTGTGTTCGGAAAAGATGCAGTGTGGAATGGGGGTACTTCGAGTAGGAAAAGGGGAGAAAGATAAAAAATAAAATAGAATAAACATGGAATCGCGTTCCTGTTGAAAAGCCGAACTACATACATATCGTTTAGGCCAGGGGTTTTTGTTCTCCAAATATCGAAACGGATGACCGGCCGACGACGCAGCCAGGGGGGAGCAGAGCATGCTACCCATCAGCATGGATCCTTTTTTGCTCACAGGATGTGTCTCTTGCCAACATCTCATTGTGTCCACCCACACCAGCTCTCCCTTGATCACTTTCATGGTTCTTCTGCTTCCCAAATCAGAATAGACCAAAAGTTACCGTCTGATGTATGTATTGCCCCTGTTTCTCTTACGATTTCTATCATATTCTTTTTAAGGAAACCGAAATGCTCGAAAGCGGAGAGTTATATTGCTGAACATGGCTCCCCTGGAATGGGTTTTTCAACGTCACGATGAACGTGGCAAGCAGTCGTCGTCCGATATTTGCCAGCCTCAGCCACTAACTGCAGGATAGCGGAAAAGATGTCAAATGTGCGGTCCGAGATTGTCCAGTCCGCATCAAAAAGATGACGAACTCGGCGATGAGGCATCTATGAGCCATACGGGGAAAATCCGAGGAAGCACTGCATAACACCCATCACAACAAGCCCCTGGGCTACTCAAAACAATGCATATATATCGCCACATTATATTTGAATTACTCAAGTTACCTGCGAAGGAATTAGTCGTCTTGTTCAATGATTGGGGGAGAGCTTGTAGGTGGAGGTGAGCGGTCAACTTAAGTTTGTCGGCCATGTCTCGGATCCCCAAAAGGTCAGACAGCTACACAAGCTTGAACTGTAAGATTTGAGGTAAGTGCGTATTAGTGCGTGTTAGTGTGTGAGTGTGTGTGTGCGTGTGTGCGTGTGTGCGTATGTATGGATGTGTGGATGTGTGTGTGCGTATGTGTTAGAAATCGTAGTGCGATGCACTGTTGTCTGCGCGTGTTTGTAGACATCGTGAAAACATAATAATAGCGGGTCCGAAGTAATGAGCTTGATGTTTTGGCAAAGTGTAAGTCAGAATCGATTTCCCTCGAACTATAAGAAAAATCATAGAAATGGCTCAGAAGCCACACGAAGACGAAAGTCAACGATACACAAAGCCAGGGCCAAGTTGGAAAACATTGTCAGTGTTATCAACACCAGACTGACAACCAACGATCGCCAGACAACCCATCTGATGCTTAGAAGAGGAACCATAAGAAATCAATCATATCATCTTACTTTGGGAGCTGGGCCGGGGAATCAAAATCGAAAAGGCGCACCCCCGTTATCCACACACCCGAGCTGGGCCAGCAAGAAGAGACCACCACTGCTGCCCAACCGCTTTTGCGCCGGTGGAGGAGGGCGAAAAGAAAAAAAGAAAAAAGAGACTTCTCGATCGCATTTGCGAACGACACTTGTTCTGTCTACCGAAGCGGACTGTCAGGCCGCACCAATGCCACTCGCTACTCGGCAGGCCATTTTTCCTGGATTAGCACGGCAGGTCTCTTCTTGCGCTGGTCAGTTTTCCGTTTTCAACCATTGTTCGTTCTCCTTTCCTCACACGCCCCTCCTTCCCATATTGTTCATCCCACACATCTTCACCCCCATGACAACCGAACCCCCTCCAAGCCTGAAAAGCTACCCTTGAAGAGGAGGGGCCATCATTGGACAGAGTGACAGAAAACATCACTGTGTACAGCATGGTGTTGCATATTGTAGGGGGGCAGTAGGAAGGAGGGGGGAGGCAACATGGAAAAACTGAACGAAAGGGAAAACGAGAAAGGATAAAACGCAAATAAAAGATGGCTAACAAACCTCTGTTCTGGGGTTCCAGTACTTTAGCATCAGTGACTTCATATCATACCCGAGACCCTCGAGCGAACCATTTCTACTCCTCTCGCTTCTTCGCTGCTTCCTACTCCTCTCTTTCTCCTAGTCTCCTCCATTCGTTCCCCACTACGTCTCTGCGCATTGGCGAGCGGGTTATTTCTCAAGCCAAGCCAGACGGATCGGCCCGCTAAGGGGAAGAAAACGAAAGTTGCCGCAAAAGAAAAAAAAGAAGAAACCATACATCCAGAAGAGCGACAACGATCGAGGGGAACAGAGAGAAAGAGAGAGACAGCGAGGGTAGAAAAAGGGGGGGGGGCCGAACGAATAACCAAAAAAAGAAAACCCCAACGAACCCGGAAAAGAAAAGACGAAGAAGAAGAAGAGGAAATCATGTGTTACTTTTATCAAACCCGCTGGGCCTGCGGATATTGGAGATGGGGTCAGTTCAAACAGCAGTGCAACAAGGAATACCGGACGGGCGAGACGTGCGGGCTAAAGCTTGTGTTCGAGACCATCATGGAACCAGACAGATGCAAGCTATGCTACGATATGGACAAGAAGCACCGCCGGCTCGACAAGATGAATAGGGATATCGAGCGCTGGCGTCGCGAGGGGAACCGAAGGGCGACCATCGAGCGGACGACTGTCGAGGCGAGAGAAGTCGAGCGTCAGATCCACGAAATGAGCACGTCGCATTGGAACAGAGTTACGCTGGCAAACTGACGATCGTCGATTGTCCGTGGTTGTTTCGAGCGTGGCGAGGATAGGGGGGTGTCCTGGATAGGTATGTCGAAACTCTTTTCTGCCCATATTTCCTTTACTCCTCATTTTCGTTCCGAGGTTTTCACCTTACTTGAGCTCCTCTCGTATGCTGTATTATCCCTTTTTCCTTTTGTGCGTGTGTGCGCGTGTGTGAGATGAGTTGGGGGTGGTGGCAATGCTACTCAGGGGTAAACCGGCTCGGAGCCCGCAAGACATTTGCTAACTTGGTTATATCAGTGATCCTAGAATCCTGCAATGCAAGAGACGATCGAGGGAAGAGGAAGAAAAGCGCAGGGGCGTTTATGGGGTGGTGATGGGGACAAGAAATCAAGGGGAGGACCAATTTGGGCAGGACTCGAGGTTTTTCCCAAGTTGGGCCACGTAACGGCCGTTCATTCGTTGCTCTTTAGCATTCTATTCTTGTGGTATTCTTTCGTGATGAGGCTTGGGATGGCGCTTTTAAAAATTTCCAGAGATAAAATGTTGGGGCGCAAACTACTTTACACGCAACTCAACAGGAGAAGCATTTCTGCTGTACGATTAATTTGCATGCGTGTGCAGACATTGTGTGTGTGCGTGTCCCAAACAAAGACCGCTCAGATATTTTGGTCGCGGTAAGCCGGCCCGCCACTTAGACGACGACAGGGACATGAAATCTGGCCCCATTATCGCGTAGCTTTTGCCCTCCCATACCTATCTTCTTGGACCCCTTTGTCGTGCTCCCCTGGCCTGAGTTGGCGCTGACGTATCCACCGTCGCCAATTCAGGGGACAACCCCGAAGACATCGAGTTGCAATTGGAAGGGCTCAAAGATCAAGAGCTGAAAAACCTGGGAATAAAGCGTCAGAAGATAAATCCTGAGGCGACCTTGCTTCGGAGCATGGGCTGAGGTGACCAGAAAAGACAGTCCTCCCACTTTTTTTCTTTCTGCACAGCTGCCCATCCAGCAGGATTCGGCATGCCTGTTAGGCAAGCAGGTCGCAGAAAGCCGACTCCGCCGGCGAATGAGGACGGGATTTGAATCCTAAAGACGAATGGCAGCAGGCGGACATTGTGTCGATCAGTTCAATGTACAGGCAGAGTACGTCAAAATAGCGGGCGGCCCTTCGTCGCATCGTCTGGCCCTCAACCCGCGCGTTTTATTCGTCTCTTCCCATGCTGCAATGACAAGACTGTGAAGTTTTATCCAAAAGAGACGTCATCAGCCCCCCCCCGTGTGCCATGGTGTGTGTAGGTATTGGGCGGGCAGTGGATGAGCCCCAAGCCTTCCCTTGTGCCCCTCCGCCGGCTTCGGTCCTCAGCATTTTACTCCAGAAGGCATTGAGAAGCCAACCACCTGATACAAAGGTAAAGCGGAGGAAGGCGTGGGAGCAGAGACTAGGGCCTAGCGTAAAGGAGACCTCAGACCCCCGACCGGTTACAGAAACGACGGGCGAGAAGATGGTGGGCTGGCTGTGCCGGGCTTCATGGGATAGTGACTCGGAGGCGGCTCCATTTGGCCGCAGCAACCACCCCTCCTTTTTCATGTCGTCCATCTCACCTCTCTTCCAAGGTACCATTTCCTGGTCTTGTCTCCGCCAATGAGCTACGGGAACCGCACAGACTCCCGCACAACCCTGACAACAAGTGTCTTCAACATGAGCCTCCAAATGCTTCTCTCCTTTCCAAGTGTCGACATTGCCCTCAAGCCTCGATAGGTAGTCGGCCGAAATCCAAGCTAAAAAGTGGTCGCTGCTGGGCTATGACCGAGCTAGGATGCAACATCCCCTGCGAAAGGGTCCACACTAGGAAAGGTAAACATCACCCGGACGTGCACGTGGCCTCCATTCAATGGGCTAGACAACCCATGGCATGCCGCTGAAGAATATTCGAGGCGCATTTCATTGGCTCGCTGCGGTGCTGTCCGGGCGGGGCTTCAAAGTGGGATGGATGGGATTTTTTCATTGATTACTTCGTGGTCTTTTGGATCCATCGTTTCCCCCTGTCTCATCAACATCACTTTTGCCTAGGTGTTTTATACAAGGGTTTCTAACCACGTACAGGGTTTTGACAAAGGAAAGGGATAACCGACATGCGAGTGAGTATAGACGCGGACTACCTGTTATTATGTGTTGTATGTATGTGGGGGAAGGGGGTTGAAAGTCTGTGTCTGCTTGGTGGGTTTTGGGGAGGGGGGGTATCGAGGGAAGTGGAAAATATGTCGTCACTCCAGGCCAATTGTCCCATGTTGCCGTAATCCGACGGGACCCGAACCTTGTCTCGACCAATACGAATCTTTTTAGGAATGCACGTCGCAAAAGAGTGGGAGAGCGGCGTAGCCGCTGCGGTGGTTGTATTCTTGGGGGAGGGGGAGCAAAAAACCCACCCACCCAAGGAGAGCCAAGGGGCAAATGATTCATGACCAAGGCATGTCATACCATGGCCGCTGCTGCATCTGCAAATGTACCGACAAGGGGCTTGTCCGACTCGGCCTTCAGTGCTGGGACACCGCGTTGCATTTCGATCTTGTCGTCTTCCTGGGGAAGCCAATCCACTTGGACACCGGCTGGGGCTTCCTCCCTGGACGCCAGCTTCGAGAGGAGGTGTTGGTACCGCACGATGCGGGCTTCTTGCCCTGCATACGCGAACGTTGTCGGCGCAGGCCGATGTGCGTGATCCTGCGGGGCAATCTCGAAAATATCGACCATGTTGCTAGGAAGACCGATGTTAGCATTCCTAGTTCTGACATGAGAGCGAGCCCAAGGCCCCGGATTCTGGGTCAGAAGTGACAGAGTACGTACTCGGACGTCTTTGCAACAACGCGCTGCAGAGCCTCGGTCTCTCGCTGCACCTCCATCGGGTCTTCCTGTCCGTTTACACTTTGCTCCCCAAAGCTTCCATAGTGCACGTTGTTCGGGTCGTCGTAAAGCAGTCGTGATTCCTCGTCCTAGTCGACTCCATTAGCTACTGCGTATTACACGGCTATTGCGCGAGGGGAAGAGCAGCCCACCTCATCATAGACGTCCTTGTTGCCCCGCCCGAGGCATGACGCACAAATGCCCATGGTGATCGATTCGTCGGCCGGTCCCTGGTCGAGCGATGCCTTGTCGTCGGTGGCCGTGCAACCCCTGCGCGAATGAGATGGGAGAATCTTGCAAGAGAAATGTCATAAAAGAGTGGAAGAAGCGCAGCAAGCCGGCTTCGCGTTGTAAACCGATGCCGAGGATGGCTGGATTGATGGCGCGTGTTGTGGTTGATGCCGTTGGCAGAAACAGCAAAGGTTGTGACGATGGAGTGACGTTCTAGATGCGGAAGGCGGTCGGGGACTCGGCACGGATAATCTAAGCTGCCGATCGCACTCCATAGCGGGACGGGACGGGCAGCGCCGAGCTCCACGTCGAGTTTCTCTCGGCATTCAGTTCGAAACCTGGACCTTGCACCATCAACCCTTGATCGGTTTACCGACCAGGTCCTGACCAAGTGTGCGACGGCCGAATCCTTAGTGGCTCATAGCTGCGATGTAAACCGCGCACGGTATCTCTTTGATTGGTACTGCTGCTGATTATTGCACGGATCGCATCATGCGGTCCTGGCTATGTTGCGCAGAGTTCTCTCACCTGTTAGCTGAATTATTACCCTGCCGGTGGAAGCTGGGTCTCCCTTGGACACGGACTTCAATATTAGACCCTTTGTTGCTCCTTTCCCTCTTCTTTTCTCCCTGGTCCCTAGAAACAGTCGATGCTGCAGACTATTGACCCAGAGACCCCCTTGGGATCACTAAGATCAGTGATCCACGGCCATTATTCTTTCCATTCCCCCCTTAGTGTATTATTGCTTGGTTGCTCAACATGCAAGCAGACGACGGCTCTGGGACCAAAGGAGATGTAATCCAACTCCCTAAGAACCTTTGCAAAGCAGGAAGTCTCCGGAGTCCCATACCCTTTTTGGACTATATTGTGCTTCCCGGAGCAATAGGTTGTAATACAGGGAAACAACATTCCTTCCGTGATGGCGCAGGCGGCATCGCGAAGCCTTCTCCGACTTCCTACCTAAAGCTGTAGGCGCAGATAGCTCGGAAATGTATATAACCAACTGTTCTTTTTGCTAAAATGCCGATTCTTAGGATCATCATTCACCACTCAAGCTAGATTTTGAATAGACGCCCAGCAGTCAACAGTCTACGTCTTCAACTACCACCCCGCCTATATATATATATATATATATCTCACTTGTCCTTTACTACAACCAATTCGCAATGATTCACCATGTCAACTGGCTGGCTCTGGCCGTTCTCTCCTGGGCATCACTTCCTCAAGCTCGCCCAGACAACCTGAGAGGCCGCACGCCTCCCGTCTCAAACACATGCGCCTGCTTGCCTGTACCGGAAGTCACAACAAGCGTTTCCACCAAGACCGAGACCATCCACGAGACCGTCTATCAGAGTGCCTCTGTGATTAGACAGACCGTTACTGCGACTGTTACGATGACTCAGGCGCCAGTGGTCGTGACTGAGACAGTCCGAGCTACAATGTCTGATGACGAACAGGTGACAGTTACTTGCACCGAAGTCATCAGCCAAGGCCCTGATGGCTCCGCGACCACCTTGACCAAGCCTCCTGGAGGTGACGGGTCCTCGGAAACGAAGACACGTACCTCCACCGATGGTTCCGAGACCCAGAAGCCTCACCCCAGTGACGGTAGCGAGGCTACCCAAGCAATCAGCGCATCTGCAACAGGTAGTCGTACTGAATCCGGTGGCAGCAAGCCTACTTACTCTTCCGGCCGCGACGACGGCGACAACGGCACCGGATCCAAGCCCACTTCAGTCCATCACTGCAAACACTGGGACGGCACCAAGTGTGTCAAGCCGACGGTTGCTCCCGACCCCACCGCCGTCACCTCTACTGCAGTGGTAACGACCACGGTCAGGGGCACGACGATCGAAAGCGCCCTGCCCACCTTCGCAGTTTGCTCCGTCTCAGTGGCTCTTGTCACCGTCTACAATACTATCACAGCGACCGTTTACCAAATTGGACCCTCGCCCGCTACAAGTTCAGTTCATTTGCCTCGCGCGCCAACGGCGGCGGCCGCGGGTCAGTAAAACTTGGTTCAGCGGAATGCCGAATATGTGTGATATATGAACGGGGATCTTAGGGGACACATACTTCCTCCTACAATGTGGAGGGTAATGGTGAAAAGTAATGTTTACTAGAGTTGGGGTTCTTAATAATTAACAACCATTCGTCGAAAAGCTGTTATGAAAGGAGGTGGTTGGAAGTCCGCCTTGAGATGTCGTATTATGGACCTGAAGTGAAGGTTGTAAGTTACAGTAGTTATACATCACAAAGACGTCTATCTGTTTGCCCCTGATAGCCAGTATGCATACTTCAGTAGAGGGGCGACGGCGTGGGAGACGTGTCGTCATGACCGATAACGGAAGCCCATGAAGTTATCTTCGTCTTCGTCTTCATCCTCGTCCTCGTCCTCCTCACCGACTGCTTCAACGTTCTCTTTCCCGGGAGCTTCGGCAGCCTTGCTGACGAGTTTGTCAGCAGGCGCAGCGGTGCCCGCGTCGCTCTGTCTCCTTAATGCCTCACGTTTCTCCTTCAACCTTCGAACTCTGGCTTCGAGCTCTTCCATATCCTCGAACTCCGTCTCTAAAGCCCTTGCAGCCTCCTCCTTCTCGTCCATGAGGTCCTTCTCGACGGCAAGCCGCCTCTTGTCTTGTTCTTCTTCTTCCGTCTTCGCCGCCGCCGCGGTCTCCTCCGCCGTCATGGCCGGGGCAGCAATCACAGCATCTTCCGAGTAAGGTGCTGTCGCTGCTGCAATGTCCGCTTCAAAGGCTGCCCACTCGTCTTCATCTACCTGACCTCCACTTGACCCAGCTTTTGGCGTTGCGCCATTCTCTTGTGCGGGTGGTGCTGCTGCCGCTGCGCCTCCCAACGTCACCTCCTGCGGAATCAGCGGCGAGGGACCAACAGGCTGCACTAAGGGTGTTGAATTCGAAGATGCTCCGTCCTTGTACGCCGGCGTATGTGGCCGCGAGGGAATCTGTATCTCGACGCCTTGAATGGGCGTTGTCGACGTCCGACGACTCAGTGATGGCGGCGTGAGAGCCGCATCCTTGGGGTCTCGATCGGACTCGCCGAGGGACAATCGCGCAGGCGTGCTCATATCGGTTTTGCTTCGCTTCTTCCGTACAGCATCTGCCATATCCTCTTCTTCCATATCCTCATCCGAATCATGCTTCCGCTTGTTCGACGGCGCGCTATGTGTGGATGCCGAACCGTTCGTGGCGGGGAAGACTTTCTGGGCAGCTCGTAGCTTTGCCGCGTGTCCTGGACCACGGACATGGCCGTCCCAAAGAGACTCGGACTTGATCGGCTCGTGGCAGAGAGTGCAAAGGAGCTTGCCCGCATCCGAGTAGGCAGCGTGAGGGTGCTCGATTCGTCTAGCAGCGCGCTGCTGACGTAGGAGTGATCGGACGTCGGCCATGGTAGGTGTGGATGCGTTTTCACAATACCAGCTTGTATGCGGCTTTCTCTCCAATGCGCTTGGTAATCGTAGCTACAGTCAATGGCTTGTTGATGTTGGGAAATTTAAAGGAGAATGAAGCTGTTCTTTTGCTCAAGATTGCGGCAAGCAAGCGACGCGACCGACTCGGGGCAGCTGTCGGCTGAAGAGTGGAGATAACAAGGCAAGTTCGCGCACTGACGCCAATCCGGATTTGGAACAGCGGGGTTGTGAATGAATTCCTAGGTACGGATAGGTACCTACATTACCCTCGCGTGTGTCACCACTGAACGCGCTGAAGTCAGAGTTATCGGCCTTCAAGGCCTCTTGCACCTATATGCATTGCCGCGTCCAACGACACACCAACAATCCCAATATCCCACACCTTGGCAAAGACACTTCTCTTCCATAAGATTACGCCAAAAAGACGCTGAACGATGACCACTTTGCCTCGCTGAGGAGCTCAACACTTGCAGACCACTATCCTCTGAAACCGAAATCGCCAACATGGCCGACAACCCAGAGGAGCCATCGCAGAATGCGCTGGCTTCAACCTTTCCCAACCCGCCTCCATTCTGGAGGCAATTTACGCCCGAAAATCTATCCCGTATCGAAGAGCTTCGCAAAGCCCAGGCCAAAAAAGATGGTGTCGCAGTCAAGGATCTACCCATCCGTCTACCAAATATTCCCGAAGACCTCATGCACCTTCAACCGCCAGCCGAACCAGCAGCAGGCACATGGAGAGTCCTTGGAGGAAATTACACCGTACGTTGTTGGTGACAGCGTCAACGTCAAATCATGGGTAGACTGACAGTGCACAGCTCGACGACAAGCTTCCCTCGTTGGAGGAGGGCGAAATCCAACGATTGGCGCCGGCGCACTCGGATGAAAAAGACGGGAAACCCGTCGATCGGGCATTCGAGCTTAAGAAGATGGCCAAGTCTCTTCTGCTGAGCTTTTTGGAGCTCGTCAGCGTCATGGCGACGGTGCCGGACGACGTGAGCACACCTCCCCCCCTCCCCCCCCCCTTCTCAAAGCCGTGACTGCGCTGACTCCATGGTAGGGTGCTGCCAAAATCCAGGACCTGCGCACCCTCCTCATTAACTTCCATCATCTTCTCAACGAATACCGACCCCATCAAGCTCGCGAATCGGCCATCGCGCTAATGCAATCGAATCTCGACCGCACAAGGGCGGAAACAGCAGCCATCCGAGCACAGGTGGACAAGGCGAAGCGGGTTCTCGAGGGCCTTGGTAGCATCGAGACGCCTAAGGCACCAGAACACATCACGTCGGCCGTCGATGGCGACCCGACCACCAAAGAAGTGAAGGCCTTTGGCAGAGCGAGAGAGCAGGAGGTGTGGGCGGATGCAGATATGTTATTTCTCTAGTGAGGAGGTGGTGACGAATTGCCCATTGCCGCGCTGCTAGGGGCTACCATCGGGTTCCATTTCCCACTTGACGACGAGGTAAAAGAGATGTTCCGGCGTTGGGAAGAGAACCAGGGAGGGCCGCAAGCATAGATACCCAGTTTCAGCAAAAACAAGCATCAATCGATATCGGCAGACAGTGGTAACAGTCTCGAGTTGAGTAACGAGATATATGATATAGAACTACCAGAAAAGGGAAATCACAAGTTGATGCTCGACTGGTTGATGACGGCGTTTGGACCAAAAGTTGTACATGGCAGTAAAATCCTCCAACACCACCTCCGACAGCACTAGTTCCCACTCCAAACTATTTCCGCCGCCATGTTTCAAAGTGTTTCTGAATCACCGCCTTACATGACGGTACAAGGGATAGGGATGCAGCAACACTCGTACCCGTCGCACTCAATGCACTTGGTCTTGCCGCCCGTGGCTTCGGCGGGCTTAACGATGCTGTCGACGATTGAGGTGGCGGCGCTGCCGGGGCCGTTGCGGTTGACGAGGCCGGACGAAGCTGAGCCGCAAGCCATTTCTTTGTGGAGAGTCTGCGACACTTCTGTCAGTTCTTGTCTCTGTGAACGAGGTCAAGTGACGTCACGCCAAGGGCTCAACTTACGGTCGGTGTTGATCGAAGACGAATCTATTACAATCGAAGAACCAAATGTTGTTAATATGTCTGTCTTCAGGACTGGCGAAGCAATGGGCGAAGGTCAGATGAAGAAGTAGTTTCCAAGTCGAAGATGGCTATCATTCGACAAGCATTCCAACCTCGCTCTATCATCAAAGAAAAAGCGGACCGGGCCCAGTCTCAGCCCAGCATTAAATAAAGTGCCAACCAACCCCCATCCAAGGCTTGAACTTTCTCCAAGGTCTCGTGTTTCTAATTCCAGCAGGGTTGTCGTCATGGCGTGGTGGGGCAACTGCACACTCAACAACCCCCCGGCTGTTGTGGCTGAATGGGATTCGTCGAATGGGAGAGACTCGGGCAGAAGTCACTGAACGGGAGGTGGAAGACCGCACCTAGCAGCACCGGGCCGGCCGTGGCGCCCCCCCGGCGTGAGCTGGTCAATCTTCTGATCGGTACCCCGACTACCTAGATGTGTACCATTCGGTAGGTAGGTAGGTAGTTCACAGATGCTGGCCACTGAACGCTCTCCGTTTCACCATGTTTGTGGATCCAGTAGGATGGCATGCTGAGCTGTTGATTCACAATAACATCCTTCATAGTGGCATGTACGTCCGCTTTAGGTAGACCAGGGTATTTCACAGACGGGTAGAGGAAGCTTGGTTATAAGCGCGACTGGCGAATAGCGTAAAGGGCTGTACATAGCGCCATGGCCCAAAGTATAGCGTGATGTCGAAGCCGATCTAGATGTCCTGTTCTAAGAGTCTTGAAGTGGGCATTGACCGGTCCGAGCCGTAGCATTGGCATGTCTTACGCATGACAAGATATTTATCAACCTGGCCTACAAGTGACAAGCTCTCACAAAGGCAAGCGTGTGCATGCTCAAAAAGACACTAGCCTATTGTGCCCGATCCGATTCAGCTAGATAATAAACTCCATAGTAGATCCCAACGGGCAATCGCCAAACCCCTCCCGTCTGGGAGCAGTATCTTCATCACTCAACCCGAGAACGTCTGGGGGAAACAGGTCAAAGAATCCCACGAACAGTTATGTACCGCGAATCAGAGCTTATGTGCTTCACCAACCTCACTTCCACTCCTCTTGCGTCTCATCACCATCAAGCTGACGGTGCCACGCCTTGGGCGCTCTGAGGAGCCGCTGTAGGAGGGCCATCCCTAGATTTGCCATCGACTGACGGCTGCTTCTCCAGCAGTTGGCTGAGGTACGTCAGATCATCCCTTGCGCGAGGATCCCTCTCCAGAATGCCCCGAATGACATCCCATTCCGTCCGTGACATTTGATAGGCTTGCGGTAGGAGAAACTTTACCGTGGGACTGTTGATCAACGGACCTAGCACTTCTTGTGCAAGGACTTGACCCTGTTGCTGACGTTGTTGTTTCTCGGCTTCAGGGCCGCGGTTAGATACATAGCCCGAAGGAGGCTGGTTTGGCGGCACAACCTGGTGTGCCCCTTGTGTTGGGTGCTCCTGCGGTACGGGGCCGTTGTTACTGATAGGGGCCTGGCCAGGTTGCTGGAATGGACCCTGGGCAACAGTGGGGGAGAATGCTGGCCCGGAAACGGAGGGATGTCTTGGAGGGAAACCCGCTTGCATGGGAGTTGGCGTGTTGGTAACGGGAGACTGGGAGGCGGCACCACCAAGCTGAGGTTGCCTGAGACTGTTTCGGTACACAAAGACGGCCAGAAGCATAGGCTCCGTTCGCTTCTGAGGCACGAGGTTGTCGGAAAAGTTCAGCATGAACTCGGGCACGTCGCCCTCCCCAGGGGGGACGGGTACAAGGTATGTGTCCCTTACGTTGCCCACGCCCTTGTCCCCAACGACGGCATACCGCTTTTTGGTGACGAAGTAATCAAACAGGGATTGGAATTCGCGCCGGGAGCCTTCGGAGGCCGGCGATACTGCCACGACGACAATATCGGTCTGGTCCGCGTATCGCAAGCCGCAGAGATATTCTATGGCCTTCTGTTCATCTATGCGTCCTGCTACCGCGAGTCTCTTAGGAATCAGACTGGTCCAAGGCAAACCAATGGTGTTAGATAGATTAGCCCCGCCGACGAACTTGGCTGACGCTGGGAAGTCGGCAATCGAGCTCATAACCAGATGGCCACGCCAGACGACCTCCGGATCCGTCTCGTCTGTGGGCGAGTAGGGCGGGGAATCAGTTTCTTCTTGGAGAAGCCGGTCCACATCGAGGTCGACGCCGGGTCCATGGATTGGTGCCGATGGCCGGCGGTTGTGCGCGCTCGTAGGCGACTTGACAGTTGCGTACACTTTGTTGATATCGAAATCGGGATGCTTGGGCGAGTGTCGAGCTCCGTGGGTATCAATATGCAATCCCGGGTGGGCTGAGTGCTCGCCTGAATTCTCAGGATTTGGCTCGGCCCCCTCCCGCCCACTCGGTCGTCGAGCAAAGGTTCTTCCGTCGTCGTTTTGCTGGAAAGAGTCATTCTCGACAATCTCCTCGCCCTTGTGCGTTCTGCGGACACGCGGGGTGTCCTCGGTGATTAGGATGGACTGTTTCTCCGAGATAGCCTTCAAATGAGCATTGGCCTCTTGCCTCTCCTTGGTAGCCAGCTCATCGGCGGTCATGGTAGCAAGCATCAGCGGCGAAAGAGTGCGCTTCAACAGCCGCTTGGTCAAATCGCCGTTCATCCTCATGTTCGCATACAAGATCCTTGCTTGCGCGGCATACTGACTCCGATCTGGGTGCGCATCGTGAACTGCGCGTTCAATCTCGAGGGCTAGACGCTCCGCTTTCGCTGCTACACTTGTGTCCTTCGGGAGGGTGACGCTCTTATCCTTAACGGCGACAGTGAGAATACCAGTGATGGCCTTTTGTAGGAGTTGTGCAGGGCCCTTGCGATCCTCTTGTAGATCTGCGACCTTTGCATCCAGGTCAGCCGGCGCAGTATAGCTGACGACGGGGGGCGCTTCAGGCTCCGATACTTTGCGCTGTTTCGGCGCTGGCGTCTATATCATCTCTGTTAGCGACTGTCAGACAGATCAGTTGGGGGATAGTAGCCTACCTTGGTGTCCTTCTCGAGAGTGTCCTCTCGTGCCTTGCGCTTGCCCGTGGCCGCCTTGGAGACGCTGCCGTCCTTCTTGTCCTTCTTGTCCTTATTTTCCGGCGGAGCTGGCGAGTCTTCGGCTTTGTTGCTTCGCGTGTCTTGCGACAAGTCCTCTTTGTGGTCGCTGGCGCGTTTCCCACCCCTGCCACCCTTTTTCTTTTTCTTCTTCTTCTCGTTCTGTTCCTCCTCGTAGACCTTGCGGCGCGTTTCCCATGGACGTTCACCTTGCGCCATGGCGGACAGGAGCTCCTTGTGGTCCTGAGGAGCACACTGCTCGCAGTAGTAGTTCTTGGGAAGGTCTTCCGTGAAGACACTCATGCCCATACAAACGTTGTGTTGCCATGCTGTGCACTTGTCGCAGGCGATCCAAGGCTCTTCCGAGTCGCCGTCCTGTTCCGTAGCGCCGCAAACACAGCGTATGATCTCTTCTTCGGGTTCCTCCTCTTGCTTCTTCTTCCTCCCTCGCTTCTTGGGCGGTTCGATTGGTTGGTCGTCAAAGGCCTTGGTGTGTTGCCCCTTGGTCGCGCGCACCGAGCGGCGAGGTTCCGGCTCTCCTGCGCGAAGCATGTTAGTAAGATCTTGTCAAATGACGACGCACCTGCGCCTATGATGCTTTGGTAGGGATGAGAGCAGCAGCACTTGGCTAGCCGTGGGGCAGCGCAACTGTGGTTGCGACACTTACCAGACATGCTTGCTGGCTTGGCTGCTTTGCTGGGTTGGCGAGCGGGAGGAAAGATGTCAGACGTCTCCCTTTGGTGGGCAGGAGCGCGAGGGCGTGGACCTTGGAGGAGATATGGACTCTAGGTGTCGATACAGGAGGTGATGCCTTTCCTCTCTTTCTCTCAGACATGCATTGGTTTTTTTATGGCAGAGCAGAAAAAAAAAAGGACTAAAATATGTGACCCATCCAGTACGCGCGCGACACAAACTCGATACGGGTAGTGGAGTCTGGTCTACGCGGGTTTCCTCCCAAATTGTCCGTCCCAGCAATGTCAAGCTCTAGTCAGAAATGAAAGCCTTCGCGTAGTGTGGTTTGCGACAACGGGAACAAGGTCGAGTGAAGTTGGAGCGGTCCTCGCGTGCCGCTTTTTGGTTGTGTGTGTGGGAGAGAGAGCGAGAGGAAGCTTGCGCAAAGGTGGAGGTGATGCGAGTGGGTTGCGGTGCGATGCAGTGCGATAAAACGGCGCGAGGTTGGAGGGAGAATGCCGACCCGCCTCCACTCTCCGCCGGCGTTATGTAAGCTTGGGAAACCGCTGTCTTGGGCCTCGCGCTCGGTAATGATGCACCGTGCACGTTAGGAGGCGGGGAGGGAGGGGAGTGCATGTTTTGGCCTTGGTGCCTGGAGACGGTCGGTGAGGAGAGGCACTGACCAGCGAGCCACAGCAGACAAGCAGGACAGGGCGATAAGGTAAGCACCATTGGCGCTAAGGCGCTTCCGGCAAAAGCTCGGGCTAGTTTCTCCTACCTTCCTTACCTAGGTAGGTACCTCACTCAGCCCCGGCTGCTCGCTCCTGCTCTACCTAGCGCCTATTCGTAGGTACCAGCCTGGCTGGAGGAGCAGACGCAACGAGCTAACGCGTGCATCATTGCCTGGAGCTTCAACAAGCTGCACCCTAAAGTTACAGTCTTCCCTGCAATCGCCGCCAAACAGACCGTCCCGCCGCACCGCACACCTCTCTCTCTCTCTCTCTTGTCGCTTTGAAAAAATCCGGCATCGCTACCGCAATTGATTCATCAGACCAAGGTGACCGAATTTCGATTGCTCGCCCGCCATGTCTCGCAGATACGATTCCCGCGTAAGGTCCCTCCCCGCTCTTCCCTTGCCATGCATCCCGCTCCCGCCAGGCAGGGTATAAAGCTCACACTCCAGGTCAGACAACAATCTTCTCGCCCGAGGGCCGTCTCTACCAGGTTGAATATGCTCTTGAGGCCATCTCCCATGCCGGAACTGCGATCGGCATCCTTGCCAAGGACGGCATCGTCCTCGCCGCCGAGCGAAAGGTGACGTCGAAACTGTTGGAGCAAGACACGTCCGCCGAGAAGCTTTACATCGTCAACGAGTAGGTCCCGCGATTTACTGAGGTTAACAACGCCGAACGAGTCTGACATGTTTCTCTCCAGCAACATGCTTGCTGCAGTCGCAGGTATGACAGCCGACGCCAACATCCTCATCAACTATGCCCGCCAGGCTGCTCAACGATATCTCCTCACCTACAACGAAGACATTCCATGCGAGCAACTTGTCCGGCGACTGTGCGACCTGAAGCAGGGCTACACACAACACGGAGGTCTGAGACCCTTTGGTGTCTCCTTCATCTATGCTGGCTGGGATCCCCGCAGGCAGTTCCAGCTCTACCAGAGCAACCCCTCAGGCAACTACGGTGGATGGAAGGCGACGGCTGTTGGTGCGAACAGGGCCAGCGCGGAGAGCTTGCTGAAGCAGGACTACAAGGAGGACTGCACTCTCAAGGAGGCTTGCGGCATGGCGGTCAAGGTCCTGAGCAAGACCATGGACTCAACGAAGCTGAGCGCAGAGAAGCGTACGTCGTCTCGCCGATAGATGCGCTAATATCATAGGATTCCGCTAACTTAACATCTCGCAGTCGAGTTCGCCACGGTTGGCCAAACGAGCGACGGCAAGATCTACCACAGACTCTGGACTGCAGAGGAGATCAAGGAGCTTCTCAAGGAGCACGACTTGGCAAAGGACGAGTCCACGGAAGACAAATAAATGGCATGGATGGAACTGAAAAACATAGATAGGGCGTGATGATTGCCCCCAACCTTGATGTACCAATAGAATTGATGCCCAAATGCCCCAAACCCTCTGCTGCCAAAATGCATATGCGAAGCCGTGGTATTCTGGACACTAATGTGACAAGTATTGGGAAAGTATGATCGACGGAAATCAATGGTAGTACGATAACAAGCAAGACAAAAAGCACAGAAACGGGGGGGCGGTAAGTTGGCCTTGCTGAAGCGTACGGCCGTGGCGATGGCTGATTCTGTTGATTTCGGACTCTACGAATGACCCTACTCTTGGTGATTAGTGTCTCTGGCTACTTAGCTGGGTCATTTCATAGCCTACGTCGGTTCGCAAATCTGCAGCCTCCTCATCTCGCAGTCGATTCCAGCCAGTCTTGGGATCCGATCCCGGATGAGGGTGAGGCTCATGGCACTCCCTAGCGGTCAACTTGGGCCAATGTCTTCGGTAACTCCAGTATGCGACAAGGTAGCCCAACAGCGACCCTACACTGACGTCGTACACGTCGTGTCTATAGTCCTCGCAACGACTGATGGCGATCAATGCGGCCCCAAGTAGTGGCAGGAGGCAAATCAGTGCTCTGCTCAAGTCACGGCCTCCACTGTTGTGTCGAAAAATATGCAGCTGTCCGGCGAAGAATAGACTTAGGAAGCCAAGACCGGCAAAGGAAAAGGACGAGTGGCCAGAAGGGAAGGACCGCCATCCATCATGGAGAAGGTGATGGCCCGTCTCGGTGCATACGTCGATAGTGACGAGGACATTAGGCTTCGTGCCAGCGACCGGCCTGCACCGAGCCAGCAAATCGGGTCGCGGGCGCCCGACTGCGTTCTTGACAAGGTCTGTGATGAAAGAGGACATGACGATTGCGATGGCGAAGGACAGATATGTGACTTCATGCTTGTGAGGCGAGGCTTTGGTAACAACGTTGTACGCAACTAATATTCCCAGTGGCAAGAAGAGGGCGTAGACGATGTTCATATCTGGAGAGCTATGTCAGTCCCATCTCACTGTCTGGAAAGCTGGACAGTTCAACTTACAGACAGGCACACGCTCAACTTCTGCATGGGGGTACGAGATGTGGAGATCATTGATGAAGAACATGCGGTGGAAGGGTTCAATGAAAGCCAGCATCTGGAAAACCAAGTCAATACGATGGCCCTGGATAGCGTTCGATCGACGAGAAACGTACCGTAATCCATCCCGCAAGGAGGATCACGAACCCCAAATAGTCTGGCGCATGAGTCCTCTGTAGATGTGCCTTGTCAGATCGCCTCCTCATGGGTCCCGTTCACATAGGTTCGATGACCGAAAAAGCTACGTTACCTTCCAGAACCTGGAGAATGCGGACACAACAGCATTTCCACTCGAACTGCTGTCCAGGCGACTTGGCGCCATTGTGAGCAGTCACCGTCTACGAGCCGCGCGAAAGACGCTTTGGAACATAGGACAACGTGTTGCTGTGGCAATTGAATCCGGAAGCACTGCAATGCCCCATGGACCGTCAAAGCGCACAAGAATCGACAAAGATGGTTATGGGCTTGAGAAAAAAGCGCCCGGAAACTATTGACTGTGACTTGATCTATGTGTAGGTAGGTAGAGAGCAGATACCCTGACCAACTGTCTCTGAGTAAGTAGTGCTCACTAGGTGCCCAGTTGGTACAGCTTCCGACTGGGTTGCTCTTGTTGGTGTATGTGGCGTTTTCATTGGGAGACCCGTGTTTAAGAGCGACCAGGCGGCCTGCTGTGTACAGTCTGTTGCGTTGGCAGTGTCAAAAACCTAACTTTTCGTCCGTACGGCGGCCACGCACAAATATAACCCCTATATAAAACACCGATTTTTAGCTAGCAGTTTTAGAAATCTGCATTTTCAAGCATTTAACAGTTACTAATTTAATATTATTACCTATATCCCTTATAGAGAAAGTAAGGTTATTTAGATATATTAGGCTTTTATTAACTAACTATAAATATATTACCTCTAATATTTTTAATAAATACTATATTATATTTATTAAGAAACAGCTAGATATAAAAAAGGCTGTATAACGCCCTATTAGCCTACCTATAATACTAACTAAAAAGGTATATAGACTGTATTACTATATAGGCTTATTACCTATTATAAAGTTATTAATATCTATTAAAAAATAGCTAGATATAAAGGAGGTAGATATCTATTAAGAAGTAGCTAGATATAAAAAAGGCTATATAAGGTTCTATTAGCCTACCTATAATACTAACTAAAAAGGTATATAGACTATATTATTATATAGGCTTATTACCTATTATAAAGGAGGTTACTAGATATAAAAGAGGTTATTAGATATAAAGGAGGTTACTAAATATAAAAGAGGCTATATAACACCCTATTAGCCTGCCTATAACGCTAACTAAAAAATTATATAGACTATATTATTATATAGGCTTATTACCTATTATAAAAGAGGTAATATTAATACTATATTACTACTATTATTACTACTAACTGTTAGATAAAATAAAGAAATAGTAAATTAAATAAATAAACACTAGATTAAATAAATATACTATTAGGTATATAAAATTACTAATATCTTTAAGGTAACTAAGGTCCTTAGTTAAGTAGTATAAAGGTAGGCTAAAGGGACCTTAAGACGCTTATATCTATTAGATTATACTCTTAGTATTTATTATTAACCTTTAGAAGGCAGGCTAAAGGGACCTTAAGAAGTTAGTAGTATAGCTAATTAAGGATAAAAACTATAAGGTTATTAAAAAGGAGGTAAAGCCTATAATAGCGTTAAGGCTTAATAAGAATAACTAGTAGAAGCTAATATAAATACTAAAGGCCTTTAATAAAATAAATAAAGATATTACTAAGTAGATAGGTTATAGTATATATATAGTTAAGTGGCTTATAGCTATTTACCGCACAATTATACGACTTCAGCCAAAAACAACTTCCACTTCGACCAGCCAGCTAATTTGCCAGCGAACAGCACCTCCGTTACACGACTTTAATTAATAGGCACGTGACTTTTAAGTTCCAAAACAAGGTTTAATATTACACTTTTGGGGCCTTTTGCCCAAGAAGACTTCCCCCTCCCCGAACGCCTAACACTAGATAAATCACTCCGCCAAACGCCGCCAATTTGAGTCCTTTTCCCTGCCATCCAGAACGCCGTCCTCTAAGTCAGTAGGAACTCCCTCCCCCGGTCTCACGCACCGCCGCCCAGGACCCCCGCGCCGTCCCGATCCGACGGATCCGACCAGCACTGCCGCCGTCAGCGAATGCCCCGAGCATCATCACAGCCAAACTCACCTATCGCCGAGCTTTATGCGTTATCCGCCTCTTGGCCTCGATAGCCTAGGTGGCCGCGTCTATGACGTCAGCAAAGTAAAATTGATGCTCTAGCTTACCAAGCAAGTCCAGAGAAGCCGAATCTTTATAGAGATATCGGATTTTACTCCTAATCTCAGTTTTAGAGCTGCCAGCCTGGTCTTTAGCTAGCAGCTCTAAGGTAAAGATTGCTATATTAAACCTTAGTTCTGAGGGGAGAAGGATATACACTATATCCTTCTTGATGACTGTAAGGCCGAGTTGCTTAGCACGAGTGCCTGTTAATATAGGATCTCTATATGCGGTGCTTAAAGGGCTGTGATCAGCAGCCTGGGGGAGGCCCTATGGGTTTTTAACAGTTAGGAACATTATAATAGCAGTGAAAGGGTTCAGATGGATGGGATGGAAGGAGGACGAGCCCAGAGACAGCTTCAGCCGCCTTTTATATATCAGGCCACGGCCAGTAAGGTCGCTAGTGAAGTTATCTCTGTGTGACTTACGGCGCAAGGTTTTTAACAACCTTGGTGGCAGAGTTTGGAGTCAGCGCGTGGCTTGCAACGAAGCCATCACGACCTTGATGGTAGATTCAACAGTGCCATCGTCGCCAGTTATCGCCAACGTTCCGGCACCTAAAGGTCGTTTGCGCCATGGTTAAAGTGAAGTTAGATTTAGCAGTTACCTTATGTTATTAGGTATTCTTTACTGTATTAAGATATTAAGATACAGTATAGGCTAGAGGTACTATATATTAGGTTTTATATACTATAATTACATTTACTAAGTAAACTGCACTAGACTGCTTATAGGGGTTTAGAGCAATTATATTTATTAATATATAGTTAAGTAGTAGTAATATTAATATAAAGTAACTAGCTAAGCAGTTATATATCCTCTAAGTAGGCTAAGTTATATAAAGTTAGAGGTATAGTAACTCTATAAGCTATTAAAGCTTCTTACCTACTATAATAACCTTAGCCTTAAGGAGATATAGGATTTCCTATATAAGTAATTTAATATAAAGGTCTATAAGTTAATAATTAGTTAGTAGCTTTATTTAGTTAGGTAGATGTTAAAGTTAGTCTATATTATTACTACCTAAAGGGATAAGGTATTATAGTATAATTAGATATATACTATTTACTATTACTACCTAAAGTAATTAATATTTATTAATAAGTTAGGGGTTAATAAGTGTATAGGTATATAGAGGATAGGCTAAGTACTAAAAGGGCTAGCAGCCTATTATAAGGATAAACTTAAATATAGCTAGTAATACTAGATTCTTTTTACCCTTACTATTAATAGTATATTTAATATATTAATATACTTAAGTATAATAAATAGTAATAGGTTTTTAATATAAATATAAAAAAGAGTATTACTTAAGTGTAGTACCTTTCCTACTATAAAGTTAGTTATTATTATAGATAACGCTTTATTTTATTACTAGTAAGATATTAAAGAAGTATATAAATTAGCTAGTATATAGTTATTATTCTTATTACTATACTTACCTAACTTTAACTCTATTAAGAAGGTATTTAGTAACCTTAAGAAGCTACTTTAAAAATAGTATTTAATATAGAATAATAATAAAAAGGATTTATAAGACTTTAATAAGCTCCTTTATAATTATATAGTAGAGGTTAATAGAGGGAAAAAATAGATAGAGGGTTACTTTTACTATATATTAATTAACTTTAATAGTATATAGTATATTTTTAATAAAAAAGATATTACTAGTAAAGGAGGTAATATTAAGGTTACCTTAATAGTAGAGAAAGGGCTACTATTAAAGTAATAGTAATAAAAAATAGCTATATATTAATAGTTAAAAGAAATCCTCCTCTATAACTACTTATTTACCCTTATTAACTTACTTATTAAATTACTTTTTACTAGCCTTATTACTAAACTATAAATTTATTAATAAGCTATTATTAATAATATTAATTAGGTTATTAGCCTTACTACTATATAACCTATTAGTATTTAAGTTATCCTTATTATTACTCTTATAAGTATTAGGGTACTTATTATAATTTAATAAAGGGAGGTATTAGCTTAAGATATATTAGCTTAGTTAAAGTAATAGTAAAGAAATTAGTACTAGTTAAAGAGGTAAGGATATAAAGAGGTTATTTATTTAAAGGTTAGTATAGTTATAATAGATAGATTAATATATTTAACTAACTAACCCTACCTAGCTTAAGGCTACTTATAGAGGCTAATAAAGGTAATTTATAATAATTATTAACTATAGTAAGCTTAATATAAGGTAACTTACTTTATTAATTAGTAACAGTAAGGTTATTACTACTATACTTATAATATTCTTATAATAAAAAGAAGGTCTTAATTAACCTCTATATCTTACTAATAAGGGCTATAGGTATACCTTTCTCTTTATACTATATATCTTATATATCTTATATTACTATAAGACTTAATAAAAAAGTCTATAATTATTTAATAGCTGCTTTAGTACTACTATTATACCTCTAATATTACCCTTTAACCTTAAGAAACTACCTTATAAACTCTTTTACTTTAAGTAACTATACTATAGATAAGAGCTCTTTATACTATAGAGGTAATAAAGAAAGTATAGGGTTAAGCCTTATTATATAAAGGGTAAGGGTTTATAGTAGCTATAATAATAATAAATTAACTATATAAAGTACTAGTAAGTAATAATATTATAATAGAGGTAAAAGAGATAGTTAAGTTAGTAGTAAAGGTTAATATAAGCTATATAGTTAGTTATAAAGGCTAATTTCTCTACTACTAAAAGATAAATTAACTACTATATTACTAGTTAAGTTATTTATAGTAAGTAGAGCTAATATAGTAGTAGTATTTTTACCTCTATTAACTACTACCTTTAAGCAGCCTAGACCTCTAACTTTACTTTTACCTTTACTTTATATAGGCTTATTACCTTTTAACTTTAGTAACTACTAGGTTATTATAACTAATAACCTTAGTAATAGATTTTAAATAGTTATATACTTCTCTTAATACTAAATTACCTCTTACTAGGCCTCTATATTAGTAGTAAGTAACTTATAATAAGTTTTATTAATAATAAAACACTAGTTAGTATTAGGTAAGCCTTAAATATTATTATAGTAAGTAGTTTAATTAGTATACTAATAATACTTTATTAAGTTATATTACTATTACTACTTTATATCCTTCTTATAGTTAATTTACTCCCTTATTAAATTTATTACTATTTTTTTTAGTTTAACCTATAATACCTAACTACTATAAGGTTACCCTTTATTATAATACTATTAATTATCTTATAGCCTTATATATAATATATTAACTACTATAAAGGATAACTAGATTTACTATATAGCTAACTATAGTATAATAAATACTAATATAATAATATCTATAGTAGTATATATAAGCTCTATACTAAAGAAGATATCTTAAACCTAGTAACCTAATTTACCTAACTAGTCTCTAATACTTACTTATAGTAAGCTTAGCTACTCTCTATCCCTTATATAAAACTTATTATTATAATTAGTAATAGTTATTAATATTCTAATAGTTAACTGCTTTTTACTAAACTTTACTATTATCTATAACTTCTCTAGCTAGTATTAATAATTAAGTTACCTTTAAATATACTCTTTTAATACTATTAATACCTCTATATCCTAATTTAGTTTAATTTTTATACTTACTAACTTTTAATTAATTAATAGTTATACTATTTAAAAAGACTTAATAAGTAGTATAACTACCCTTTTAAATTAAAAGCTTATAGTAAAGTAGATATTTATTTTATTATATAGTAGTAATAAGGCTATTACTATAGCTTATTACTACTATAACTATAAAGGTAATAAGGTTTATAATAGAGTAAATAGGTCTAAAGTAAATAATACCCTTTATATAGGCTCTTTAATATATTATAAAGGCTTATTATTATTATTATTACTATTATTACTATTATTATTACTAACTTTTTCTCTTTTTACTTTAGTTAGCCTATCTACCTCTTATAAAGGCTTTATAACGCCTTTTATCTTTACTCTTAATAGTAAGGCAGCCTTTTTTAATATCTTAAAGATTATTATTAACTTCTTTTTTAACTACTATACTACTAAGCGCTTAATAATAACCTAACTACCTATAGGCTAGCTAGATAAGGTACTTCTTACTAGTAATACTCTAAAACCTAATAATAATTTATATATAGCCTTATAGGCTTATATACTATTAGCTAGAGGTATAAGTAATACTACCTCTATATTAGTAGAAGTAGTAGTAGTAGTAGCTTTCTTCTTTTTTAGTAAGGCTATTACTAGCTAGTAATAATAATAATAATAATAATAAGCTCTTTAATTAAGGCTATTTATAACAGTATTCTATATAATATCTATAGTATATATAGCTACTTAGTAGGGTAACCCCCCTATATGACCCTAACTGGGGTGGTTAAGATGTAGTGGCTGCTGTATAGACAAAAAGTTAGGTTTTTGACACTGCCAACGCAACAGACTGTAGGTACGGTGCGGTGCCGATCCAGGGAAGCTACTCCGTCATCTTATTGGATACCCGAAGTTTTCCCGGTCGGCGTCGATACCGTCGAGGCTGCTCGGATCTTTTATCAACATTTCCCATTTCGTCTTGTACAACCCCGACAACCCAGCCGCAAATATTACGATTGTGCCGACCCACCCAGCATGCTGAGGTCGACCTACAAACCATCCGCAAATACTGCGGCTCCTCCGCCGCTGCTTCCTGGATGGACAGAGCACGATGCGCCGAGTGGTCACAAATATTACTACAACGCCGAGACCAAGCAGTCAACATATACGAGACCGAGTGCGCCCGACGTCACTGCTGCCCAAGGGCCTGCACCAGGGTCGGTCTCGACAAGTTTCTTCCAATACCAGACCATTCCCCAGCTCTCTGACCCCAAGGTTGCGAATGCGTACCTGGCACAGCTCAACGCGCAAAATCAACCGCCTGCGCAGCGTGGAGGCTTCGGCCATGGGGGCAGGGGAGGCAGAGACGGACGCCCGCGTCCTGAGCCCATTGACAAACCCAAGGCAAAGGCCACGATCCCCGGATGCGAGCCATGGATTCTTGTCGACACCAAATACGGACGCCGTTTCGTCTACAACCCCGATAAGAATGCCAGTTACTGGCGCATTCCGGACAAGCTGAAAGCTGGAATCTTGGAGTTGGACCAAGCCAGAATCCGCGAGAAAGCTGGCATCAAAATCGCCTCGACAGAGGAGGAAGGAGGGAAGGACAAAACACCCACAGCTCAGCCGAGGCCGCAGCAAGCGGCACTAGCGGCGCCGAGTTACGACGACGATGACGACAGCTCAGAGTACGAAGAGATTGAGGTCACGGACGACGAGGCTGAAGGCGGTGATGGTCAGGACGGAGAGGACGGGCACACCTCCAAGCGCCAGCGCACAGAAGATGCAGCAGATGACGCACCAGTGGAATTCAGCGAGGCAGACATTGCATTCCAGCTCCAATTAATGGGCGAAGCATACGGACTTGATCCCGGTGAATACGATGACGGAAACATGGACGAGTGGCCAGAAGGGGCAGAGGGGGTGGAGTTCTCACAGGAAGACGCCGCCGCACTCTTCAGGGACCTACTCGACGACTTCAACATCAACCCGTACAACTCGTGGGAGAAGCTGATTGAGGACGGCCACATCATAGAGGACCCCAGGTACACGCTGCTCAACACCATGAAAGCACGAAAGGATACTTGGCAAGAATGGTCCAAGGACAAGATCAGGGAACTGAAGGAACTTCGGGCCAAAGAAGAAAAGAAGGACCCCCGGATACCATACATGACGCTACTGCAGGAAAAGGCCTCGCCGAAGCTTTTTTGGCAAGAGTTCAAGAGGAAGTACCGGAAAGAACCAGCCATGACGGATCCCTACGTCAAGGACAAGGACCGTGAGAAGTGGTACCGGGAGCACATTAACCGTCTCAAGATGCCCCAAGCAACTCTCAAGTCCGATCTCGCAACGCTTCTAAGGTCATTGCCACTCTCCGCACTGAACAATAAGACGAACTTATCACGTCTGCCGCCGCAGCTTCTGGTTGACATCAGATACATTTCACTGCCACCACAAGTGAGAGACCCCATGATCGAGGCGTATATACAAACCTTGGGACCGCCGCCAGAGGCTGGAGGCACCGATGAAGAGGATGAGGCAACGCTCAAGGCCAAGGAAGCCAGGGAACGTAGAGAAAAAGCGCTACGGGAACACGAGGATAAGGTTGCTGAGCAAAAAAGGAGACAGCAACGAAGTCTTGAGATGGGCCGAGCTAGGCTTCGGGAGGGAGAGCGCGAGATCGAGCAAGCAATGCAGATTGGGAAGCGTGGCCTACAGAGCCAGCTGGCTGCCCAGAAAAACGATCAGCCTAATGTTTGAAGCAGAAGAAATAAATAAATAAAGTGGCTGGAATCTGGCACGTAACCAACCGCCCTGCAGCGTATTTCATAAATCAACGACAATGTTTCCGCCTCTTATGATAGGGTCGTTCCGCCATAAGCCTGCCTTGGCACTAACAACACAGCCGAGTCCGTTGACGTCTCGCTTCACCGACTCCTGCAGGAACCGGGTTTATGCAAGAACACAACATTGTATGTCTTACATATGTGCCAACTACCTAAGCCCCTTCATTACATCAATTTGACTCGAGCGTCCATCAAGCTTGTGCTGCAAGCCAGAACCCCCCAGGGTACCGCAGACCAAATATTGTTGCGAAAGACCTGGTGTACTCAACAACTGAAACATCCATCCCACAATCTGATTCGCAGCAGCACATCCTGCGATAGCTGCCATGGCTGACGTCGAAAGATACGTCAGTGAAATCATCGGACTCTCTCAGCCACACTCTCGCCCCCATGTGTGTAGTAGTAAGACTGTCCGAGCAGAGGATTTTTCTCAAGAAATAGTTCGGACTGAATACCCTTCTGACTTTCCAAGGTCCCTGCCACAGCGCATCGAATACCTATGACACCGTCCACCCCACGTTCGTGTTCGTGCGTCAAAGATCGCCCGAACATCGGTTGTTCGTCCATTGGCTCGTCGGCCACGTCGGGGGCTTCGGTCTCGGAGCGCTGACCATGTCGCACATCCCCAAGCGCAACTCCGTTGACTGAGCAGGACCAGTGCCAATGTCATGTCTTTTATTAGTGTCTTATATGACAGCCGCTGTCATCCCCCGTTCCGCCACTTTGCTCATCTGCTAGTCTGAACTTTTTTCTGCCACTCTTGGTGGATTGATTGACGCTACCCAGAACGCCTTTTTGTAAACGAAAATAAGATAGGATATCAGAGTTATGGGCGCGACAACACTGGCACTAATCAGCCTTGCGGCTTGCGGTATGACCCCTCATCCTGACAGTCACATGTTTTCTCTACTAATCCACACCAGCCTCTTTCGCTGTGGCCCAGCAGTTCCCAGGTGTCCCGGGTAATGGAAATGGAAATGGAAACGGCAACGGGTTCGGTAATGGCAACGGTGGCAACGGGTTTGGAGGCGGCAACTTCAACAACTTTGTGGGCTTCAACATCCAAGAGGCGATGCACACGCGGAGAATCCACGGTATTCTGGCTACCATCGCCTTCGTCATCGTCTTTCCCATAGGCTCGATCGCCATGAGAATCGTCCCCGGTCGCTTCTGCTGGCTTCTTCACGCTCTCATCCAGATGGCTGGCTTCGTTCTATACATCGCTGCTGCTGCACTGGGTATCAAGTTGACCCAAGAAGTCAGATTTGGCGGCACAAGTCTGGTGAGTTGCCCACTGCTTTCCAAGCACTTCTGCGGCGTCCCTGTTGACAATGTTTAGTTTGAGATCAGCACCATCAATTTTCACCCCATCATCGGTCTCGTCATCCTCGCCGTCTTCTTCTTCCAGCCCATATTTGGCTACATCCACCACGTACAGTTTAAGCGGTACGGCGTCCGCCAGACTTGGTCGCACATCCATCTCGCCATTGGCCGTCTTCTCATCCCCCTGGGCATCATCAATGGTGGTCTGGGGCTCTACATCTCCAATTCGCCCAAGGAATTCAAGATTGCGTATGCCATCCTTGCTGCCGTTTTTGGAATCGCCTGGATCTTTGTCGCCGTTATCAGTGAGAGCCGTCGCAGTCGCCAGCCGACTGTCGTCGTTGTGGAGGAGCACAAGCTCATGGGACGGCCCCGCGGACGCCAGAATGCTAGCCCTGGTTCTTCAGTGGCGGGTCCAAAGCTTTGAGTTGACGATGCGTGGTTTCTGTAATGATTGATGATGTTGCCGACGACAGTTACAGGTTCATTTCGCGGGGTTGAGACGACGGCTCTCTACTGGGTAAGATGTGGTTTCATGGTCATGTTTACATGAGATTTCTGGGCGGCGGGTAAAACAAATCAATGACTGAATTGTACAAACGATAATTCCTCGGGCATGAAAATACAGAGCGAGACTCATACTCAAATCAAAATGCTTACACAACTTATTTGCATCAAAAAGCCCCGGTCTCAAAATTCTGTAACCGCATACAAAGCTCAACTTGATGTTTTCCAGTAACTATCTCTAGCTTCATGTTGTGTGAGGCGCATGTTAACTGCAAACACGTACCATGACCTGATGATGACGCTGAGAATCACAACGTGTCAAAATGCATGTATGGGCCTGGATGAAAGCTGGAGCCCGAGCCTTGCCATCGTTCGAAGTCATGAGTATCCGACACCAGAAGCTAAGCGTAGCCGACATGAGAATAAGAGGGTTGTTTATTCGTAGTTGAGCCCATGTTCCTTCATGTGCGTAGAGTGACAGGCAGTAATGCACCTTTGAGCTACAATCAGTCAAGGGGAAATATTATCCTTGCTTGCCACTAATAAGCTTGCTGAATCAGAGCGTCTGGCTTCAATTTCTCAACGAGTGCTGCAATTTCCTGCTGTGCTGATATTGCAATACTCAAGACTTCTTGCACTGTAACATTAAACTTTGGGCGGTAAGGATATTGTGGAACACGTCTATACAAGCCCTGAATAGACAGCTGGTGTATCTACTTCTGTCTCGTGCTGGGTTCCTCGTTGTTCTCTTCGGAGCGTGCCAGCCGAGATCGTGTCGGTTCCATTCATGGCAGCTTCTCGTTTGCTGCTGCGCTATGGACTTTCGTTCCATATTATGTCGAGGCCGATTTGCGAAGCTTGGAAGAGCACGATGAAACCAATGTTTCGCAAGGAAAGTCATGTTCATAACGTACACGTCCATCGCACCTCCAGATTTTGTTTACAACTGACTGAGTCTGAGTATGGATTCTACTAAGACACGGTTCAAATAAGAGCTCAACATTACAAGCTTGAAATTGACAGCTCAGAGTCGAAAGAAGGGGCGGTGTCAACCCGAGCCCTCAGTCAGTTGCCCAGGCTAACCTCTGTGTTCTAGAACGCATGCTTCGTTTCTTTATTGTTCGGAGCTTGCATACTGGGCAAATACAATCGTTCAACTACCTCCAAGAAGTTATATCTGTCCATGTCCAAACAATCGATCGGCCCTATAACAGTGCAGCTGAGACGTTCTAATGATTAAGGATGAGGTTTCCAAAGAGAAACTGTAATAAGACTTTTACGATGGACCGTGGCGTCTGCAAAAAGGAGGGGGTGGGGGGGGAGCAAAGTGTGAAGTAGTTGTTATATCTAGGAACTATGCATGAGACGATACAGATATTTGGTACAAATGCGTGTGGTCTGTGCGTGCGGTAAGCCACACGCGGAGCTGGTAGTTATTCCCAGCTTCACAACACCTTTCAAGGTGGGGAATAATTACCCCTTTTGCTCCTACATACAGTTCCCTTTAAAGCATCTCTAGCATCAGTGAGAAGAAGAAGAGGATATATTTCACAAAGACTGAGCTCAAAGTTAACAACAATGCTATTCTTAGTAGCTAGGAGCTTAGCAGCGGTGCCTAGACTGCAGTATATACTCGGCAGGATACTCTTGTACGAAGCCTTGTCAAGCCTTAAGTGGAGGACGATCGTCTCTGCATCATTCTGGCTATCAAAACACCACAACACAGAATCGCCATAGCAGGAAAGTATATTAGTAAGCCACCTACAGAGTTTTACTAGTACGCAGTGCTCAATCAACGACTTGATCTCGATTTTCTTGGATAAGGTGATTAGCCAAGGTTGCCATGTCCATGACCCGGAGGTCACCTCCGCATTCCGAGTCTGAGGGGCGTGGTATTACACGCAGTGGTGCAGCGCTCAGTCAGCTCTTCTTTGTCTAGTAATAAATCATGCACCTTTAGGAGGGGTTTCTCTCCGAGAGACGGGTTAATCACATGCGTCAACCAACCATTTGCAAACTTGCTTCGTGATGGCAGACAAAGAATTGACACGGAACACGGGCCGTGGGAATGGCTTCAACATTGACATCCCCTGTGACACATAATTTCAACTTTTTGGGTGCTTTGACCATCGACTCCTTTCAGGTCAAGTCTGTAGCTTCTTGTGTTAGGTGAATTACTCGCCATATCCGCCTGACATAGACTTCTCTACGGGCGAAACACTCAAACTTTGAATTTGAACTACTCATCTGCTCGAATAGTATACATACCACTTGACACCTCTCTTTTTTTCCGGACATTATAAGTACTCTCACAAGGGCAGGCAGGTGCTCATCAACGAGATGTGCCCAAAAGTACGTTTTCGGTTGCGCCGAAAACCCTTTTTTCGAGCCCTGAGGTGAAGCAGTAGTGGCATAGTAGAGAAAAAGAACGATGTCTCACACGTTCCAAGCTGGAGTTGGGCCGCATCTTTGAAGTATGCTTATCGCTACTGGCTCCATACATAGATATAGCCAGCAACCGAAGACTTCCAGGCTCCTGGAGAGCAATAGAATCCCCTTAAACACTGCGAAGACCCCGAAGAGGGGTCCCGGAAACTGTAATAGGGTAATAATGGGAGGAACAGATTCCGCACCTAAAAAGTTCCCATCGACAGCAGGCCGGCAAACAGGATATCCGAGCTCATCTGAAGAGCATGTAATGAAACCCATGAACCATAATGGCGCTTCCACGCGTTTTCGAGGAAATTGCAAGGGTTGCAGCATTTTCTCCAGATTCTATCTTCTTAAACGCGATACAATAATCGCGTCTTTGGGTTGAAAGGACGAGATAGAGGGTAGCCCAAAGCTGAAGGATTAATACATGAATCCAGCGATCTGCAATGAAAACGCAAAGGGGACAGGCATGTTAAGTATGCGCGAAAAAGCACGTAGGGGCGGAAAACGGAAGGCTCTTCGATTTCATCTCGACCTGCGGGCCCAAGAGGCACTGCATGAGGAACCAGCTCGGGTTCGGGGTGATAGTGGGATGAGACACGGCACCTGTCATACCTTCTGATGGGCGCCAATTTTCACGCCAACAATTTATAACGAGCCCAGCCCAAGTTTGAGAGATCTATACTCACTGATGGAAGGGTTGTAACACAATATGAGAGACTGTTGTGATCTGTTGAAAGAGAAGTGAATCTTGGGGTTCAGCCATCACCTTTGGAAACAAGCCATTGCAACTGCCTGTCTGCCAACGCTATGCCCGATAGTTGGGGCATACTATGTACGGGTCAGGCCAGGGATACGGGAGTGACAGCTACACCCGAGGTTACACAAACTTAACCAGAAACAACAGTATTGTGGTCAAGTTGTTGAATAGGACAGGATTGTCAAACGGCACTCCTCCCGAACGAGTCGTACCATTTCGCTTAAATAGGAGACAGGCGACCCCCTTGTATGCGGGAAAACGAAAGGAAGAGTTTTCGAGCTACGAGAACGGCTCACGTAATGTAATAATCTGTAATCTGTAATGTCTTCAGCGCAACAAAATGAGACATGCGACTCTTGAAGCCCCCTCATTTGCTGGTCGCCACGAAATAGCCTAGCCGTTCTAGTGGGGGGAGGGTGGCTGCCGTGGCTATATTCCCATCTGTGCTGGAGCCTTAAGCCCTCAGGAAAGTTCACTCATCCTACGCACCGTCCATGTTTGAGTTCGAATCCAATCCTACAAATGAGCGTCCAGGGAGTCATAAGGGAGAGCTCAGGCTCTCGGACAGCTTACTCGGAAATCACATCATTCTGTGTTGTTACAATCCTTAAGACCATCGTGAGGCGTACATGACTTGTCTTGAAAGCGGCATATCTTGGGGACAGCATTTTCAGAACTTACGCGAGCCTCTCTCCCGCAGGGGGGGTCGCCCAGCGAGCGCTAGAAATTAAGTGCGACATACATTATGCACCGATGGAACGCCAATCGAAGAACCAGAACCTGGAACAGGAAACAGGGCTGATAGTGTGTGCACCACATGCCACATTTGCTCCATGACCCAGGCCCCCGGCGCCGCCATCGATCTTAGTCTTACGCTGCACGGTACTTGCCATTTTGCGACCTGGATTGGGCCAGCTCTGGCCGGTAAACCGAAATGACGCCCGGAATATGTACGTTCATACCACCTGACTCCCCGTGCTCATGCAGTCAGTTGCAACCCATGTTGTCTGCCCACTCTTCCATCTGCCGATCCGCCAATGAGTCGCTGATAAAGAGAGTCATCCGGCTCAACGGCCTGAAGCGGAGGTGTTTGGCTTTTGTTCTATCGAAGTAGACCAGGCCTACAGCTCCCCTCCCGTACATCCGATATCAGCCACTTAAACTTTCCATCATTAGACACGCCCCTCTTTGCTCCTTACTGTTGTTACCTTGATCCATGAGTGCCAAAAGTCATGAAGACTACGTAACCGGCTGCTTGCTTTCCAGGTTCCCCTCAGCCTCCGTTTCACTAGCCTTATTAGACTGGTCTGGCCCAGGTGGCTGAAAAGACTAAACTTTCCACGGTGCTAGGAAGCTGATGCCCCCCTTCGGAGCTGAGAGTTCTGTTGGCTGCGCCAAGTGTGTCGCCAGGAAACCGACAAACTGGATCGAGAATCCATTCAACACAGACACCAAAGCTCAAGGTGCGCTGTATCAGGGTCACGAGGGATGTGTGACGACAAGTACTCTGCAGGTCGAAAGAGGGTCGGTCCCATTATAAGCGACGCCTCAACTGACGTGATATGAAGAGAAGAGCAGGGACTTTGGGTTCTTGCGGCCGGCAGGCAAGATGTCGGACCAAAATGTCCTCCCGGCTCACCCAAGTCGGGCTTCTCCACTCACGGCAGATAGAAAAGTACAACACTACATGGAGGAGATTGCTGCATTGCTTACCGACTTTCACACCTTCTTCGTACCGTTAACCATTCACAGCTCGGTATCAACACATCGACCCCAGACCGTCAGCCTCTTAGGGCTGAGCGAGGGGCGAATGACTGCAGCTGCTGCCTTACTTAGTATAACGGCAAGTATGACCCCGAGTAATCGCATGGCAAAGCGTGATAGGCAGAAGAGGCTCGAGATCCACCAAACCGACGCAAGAGCCCTGCCCCGAAAGTGTTCGCCAGGTCTGTTGATAAATGTTTGGCGGTATAAAGCATGCTGGATGAAGTAAATGAATGTCAAGGTATCCTGGGCAATCAGTTATAAGACTGATGATACTGGCAGGGCATGACTAGTACCAAGAAACCGACAGAGCAGCAGTAAGGAAAGAAAAAGAAAAGCAATGAGTCGCCTGTCACAGAGCACCGATGCCGAAGGGACAACCTTTAGGTCTTCAATCTCGGTGGCCAAAACCCTCCGAGATCAGGCAGGAGAAGGCACCCGGGAAATCAACGAGGCTGCGATGAACCGAAGAATCAACAGGAAGATGGATATTGCACTTCTTCCGCTACTTTCTCTTCTCTACTTGTTCAATGGTTTGGACAGGGGAAACGTGGGGAATGCCCAAACACAAGGTACGTCCCACGAATGCTGCGACCCGGAGGCTGGCCTCAACGCTTTGGGTAAATGCGCTACTTACAATAGAAACCAGGATTCACCGACGATATTGGCGCTGTGCCAGACGACCTAAACCTTGCCGTCTCACTTTTCTTCGTCACTTTTGTCCTATTGCAACCGCCCTCTGCAGCCATTGGAAGGTGGCTTGGAGCTAAACATTGGATCCCAATCATGATGGTAAGGAACGCTACCCTGAAACAAAACAAAACGCCATAGGTATAGGCATGGCAGCTGACCAAGCTGCGCACAGCTTGGCTGGGGCTTCGTCACTTTGTGTCAGGCATTTATCAAGGGCAGAGGCAAGTCATCCCCGAACAGTTGTGCTGGCGAATCTCTAATCCCTATTTGTCAAATCAGAAGCCCTCATCACAACCCGCCTCCTGATCGGCGCCTTCGAAGCCGGTTTTTACCCGACCGCCGTCGCATACCTCTCGTTTTTCTATTGCAGATACGATCTTGCTGTAAGAGTCGGCCTATTTTACGGGCAATATGCGGTCGCGGGTGCCTTTTCAGGGGCAATCTGTATGTCAGCCAAATTATAACTATCGCCCCTGGGCTATTTACCTAATGCGGCAACAGCGTACGGTGTTTTCCACTTGAACAACGGTCGGTTGAAGAATTGGCAATATCTCTTCATAATCGAAGGCGCGTTGACGGTCTTCTTCGGTTTTCTTGCATGGATCCTCCTTCCCGCCAGCCCTGGCTCCGCTTGGTTTTTGACCGCACAAGAACGTCGATTTGCTGCAGACCGGATGAAGGCTGACAATGCTCTGTTTGTCGAGCACACTTACGACTGTGATGGCGTGGAGGAGGATCGCTTGACGAAGCGTGATTTCGTCGAAACTGCCAAAGACTGGAAGTTCTGGTACGTTTTGGCGTTCAACATCTGCGCCAGCGTGCCCGGCCAGGCATTTTCCGTGTTTCTGCCGCTGGTTGTTCAGGGGCTGGGTTATTCGTCGGTCGAAGCCAACTTGGTCAGTATCAACAGTTTGTGGCCACTTGACAGAGTCTCGGAACTGACAAAACAAATCGTGCCTCAGATGTCTGTTCCGCCTTATGTATGCGGCGCGATTGGACTGTACTGCTTTACTCTTAGTTCCGACTATCAGTATGTGATCAAAAAGTCATCGCGTTGAGAATGCCAAGCTGATATGTGCATAGCAAGGAGCGTGGTTACCATATTCTGGTAGGGATATTGGTTGCCCTCATCGGCTTGATCGCAACCGTAACAGTCAAATCGAGTGGCGGAAAATACGCAGCCCTTTGCGTGCTTCTCCTTGGAAGTTATGTTGCTGCGCCTTTGACGGTTGCGTGGCTTAGTGGGAATACGCCAGGTATGTGGACAGCAACCCAGGCGTCAAGGCCTGACACAGAAAGATCACTAACTCTGTTTTCCATCACCAGAGCCCGGCAAACGATCACTCATCCTCGGCCTCAACGGCTTCGGTAACATCGCTGGTGTTATCGGCGCGCAGCTATACCGTGCAAAGTATAAGCCCGACTACAAGATCCCATTCTACATAACACTGGGTTTTGTGGCCGTGGCACTCATGGGATACCTTTCTTATAGGTTCACACTTGCCACCGTCAACCAGAGAAAGTTGGAGATAATGCGGCACAAGTCGCAAGAAGATATTGAAAAGGAGCGCACGGACGAGACGCGGTATGCTGACAAGAAGTGGACGTTCATATATGGTCTTTAATGGAGGTAATCGATGTAACAAAAAGAAAAAGGTGTTGGTACTAGACATCGGAGAAGAAGGCATCCGCCTCCCGCCGAATGCGGCCTGCAAGGTCTGAAATATCCTTTGCGCTCTTCTGGCCATCTTCGAGCATATATCCGTCGATGAGATTCATAGGCACCCATTCGAAGTAGACGTTCCTGACGCTTATTCTGACGCCCGTTGCGTCTGGGTTCGCGCTTTGTGCGCTGCTCGAGACAGCCATGGCGGCTTCTCTCAGGGAGTTGTTGTGCCTCCAGGACGCCATTACTTCCTCGATATCATTCTCTTCAAATCCAGGAGGCCCGTATGGTAGGATCTTCTCGTTCTCGGCTAGGACCAAGACCTTGGCATGAGGAGAGGAGTGCTTAGCCGAGAGGACTGCTGGCAGCGAGCCTGTCTTGTTGCTCGTTGACCCATCCTCTTGGATGATGTCGGCGCCAATCAGAACCAGATCCACGTCCTTGCTCGCAATCGCCGCGGCGGCATCAGTGTATATGGAGATGTCCACCTTCTTTTCTCTCTGCCCCGACTCCCGCAGACGGTTGGCCAAACGAGATGCCATTGATACACCCTCGAAAAGGGGACGCGACTCTAGTACTCGGATGTCAAATTCAGAGTCGAAGCCTGCGATCGCTCTCTGGAGGCACTCAAGAATGGTTGAGCTCGATGACAGGGTGAGGATTCGGACCGGCCGACCGGAACCGTGCTTCTCTCTGAGGAAAGTTTCAAAAGACTTCCAAATTCCCTCCACCGAGGAGTCTCTCGATGCCGCAAAGTCGCGTAACTTATGCATAACTTTGTCCAGGAACTCTGGCGCCACCCTGTCGTCCTTGACTTGATGCACTTCCTTCTCGATGATGGCCAGGGATCGTACGATGTTGTTCAAGATTGCAGCCCCCATGCTCTCCCGCCCGTTCTTCCAGAGGTGCCACGCCGCAAGTCGAGTGTTCCGCCACCACCTTTCCAGAGAGCCATCGGTATCGAGACTCGACTTTTCCGAGATGACTGACAGGAGAACATCAAGCGCCTTCCCCGCCAGCTGCCGTGCTCCGCTCTCGTGATCTTTCTGCAACGCGAGCAGCCCTTCGCTCAGGACCTTTGCTCTGTTCTCACCAAGCTCAATCTCAAACCAAATACGTCTTAGACTCTCTGCCAGGCGCGGCACGCCACCAAACTCATCAACATCGCGGACCTCGTGGGGGTCGAACCACTGGAACCCCTGGTGCTCCCAGTCAATCTGGATGCGCGACTCGTCCTCATGGGACTTGAGGCGGAACGCAAACGGGTGGATGGTCCACTCGCGGCCAATCTTCTCGTCAGCAAAGCGGTAATCTTTGCCTTGGCGGAGCAGCGTCAGAAATTCTGGCGTAAGCGTCGTCTCTTCACGGATCTCCCGCCAGGCAGCATCGAGGGGTGACGGGTCATCCTTCTCTATGCTGCCTGATACCGGCGCAAGGCGATTCCTGCAAGGCAAATGTTAGTCGCAACAGACAGAGCCCCGTGTGAACCGTTCGATTTCAGATCGTCTTGAGATCGGGGTCTGGGCTCACGGATAAGTCCGCAAATTGCCGCTCCGTCGGAACAGGGCGACTTGCGGCCCTCGGTTAGGTGGGAACTTAAAGATAAAGGACGAAACAACTGCGCGACGGGTCATTGTCTTCGTATCTGAATCCATTACACCTGGAATGGGCTTCGATGTCAAGTATCTTCAACGCAAACGGCCTTACGAGGATGATATTCGGTCCTCGCACGTTTTCCTGGAAAGCGGTTTCGGCCGAGAATTAGGTCATCATGAGCAGATATCCAAGGTAGGTGAAAATGGAATTGACAGCCGATGGCAGCTGGCTGGCACTGCGGCCCGACGCTGCGACTTGATTCCTCCACCTTTTCTACCAAGACGTGAGATGAGTGCGCGTGTGAAGCTTCAGAAGAAAACCAGAATAGGGATTCCCAATTCCCTCGACGGGTTCAAAGACATACTGATACCTCACGGGTAAAACAAGGGACAATCAGCGATCCTTATCCGATTAGCCACTCCAGCGTTTTAAAGTTGGTCCTGGTCAAAGACACACCGGCAGCAGGGGTTAAACTCGTTTGGCAACGCCGGTCAGCAGCAGCAACAGTGCTCAATGGCGCCAAGATGAGGAGTCGATCCAAAAGGGAAGCTGCCTGCCTGGAGATCAGGTAAGCCCGAGTTTTACAACCTCACGTTTTCAAAATGCGCGGTTGGCGTCTGGTTTTCGCTCCTTTCAGCTCACAATCCCATGCTGGAATACCTATGGAACCACTCCAGGCCCCGCAATCGGAAGCTGGGCGACCCCTGCTACCGATCGAGGTGGACGAGGGAGTCGAGATGGACGGCAACTTTCATCTCACTCGATGTCTCTAACTTCCAGTATAAGCGACTATCTGGGAGAATAAGGCCGCCGGTAACATACCTGCATGCTTACCGAGCTGGCTCGTTCCAGCTCCCCAACAATTGGTAACAGCTAGATATGCTTAACTTTAGCCACGTTGTGGTAGGCAGAGCTGTTGGCAAGCTATTTCCAGCTCCTATTGAGCTGGCCAAGACCTATTGGCTTTTGGACATGAAATCTGGTACGGGCATCTGGGTCATTGCAATTGGCGACAAACTTCCGAGGGCAGAGATTGTCAGGATTGGGTCAGGCCGCCGTCCAGCCGCAATGGGTTCCGCAAAATGTCAAGCTGGAGATCGACGACGCCGAAACCCTATGGGTCAGAAATGCCACGTATGACTTTATCCAAGCAAAACACCTTGCTTCCCCTATCGGCAACTGGCTAAAACTCATGCGGAACATCCACGCGAATCTCAACGACAATAGCCGGGCTGAGTTGCAAGATTATGAACGCCTGTTCGCTACGGACGACAGACGCTGATGAACGAGCTGCCTGATAAGGTCGGCTGTAAGCTTAGCCCAGATCCCAAGTTATGCAATTGGGTAAAGTAAACCGACTTATAAAAATAAAATAAAAAACCCTAAGAAAAAACCGCCGATAAGCATCACAAGATTCCAATCAAGCTATGGGCAAAGGAACAACGTACACCCCAGAGACCCTGGGATGATGAATCCGGTTCAACTATTGGATGGGCATGATTGATGCCTCTACGCTCAAGGCATTTTGTGGCGTACCGGGATGGACGCCCGGGAGGCGTTAATAGAAGGGGGGGCCGTTGGGTGACGGCGCCGCTGGGGAACTCGTGGAGTAGGGGGGACGTGCCTTTCTTTGGCTGCGTCGTGACGGCGCAGAGCGGCAGGGAGAAGGTCTTTCGCTTCGTCAGCCCGTATGGAGGTTCATAGCAAATGATGGACGAATTTCCGCAATCCATGGGTAATGTTGGGTAGGATATCCGTAGACGTAGCGGACAGTTTAAGCCGAATCTAGCCATGATGCAGGTTATATTTGTCACGATGCCAAGAAGACATGCGTGGAATGGAATGCCACCGCGGTTGGCACGAGAGATCACCGGAATGCAGGGATGAGGAGGCATGGCAGACGAGCCAAAGGACGGAACGTATCTCAATTCTTGGGCCCGTACATAGGTACTAGATTAAATACAATACGTATGCACACACGTTGCTTCTGCAAAGCGACAAGATGGCCGAGTTGCTCGCATCAAAGAATCGGCTGGCTGGCTGGCTGGCTGGCTGGCGCGATCGATCGACGATTCGTGGCTGAAGAGCGTAACGGCCGTAAACCACCTAGTATCTAGGTAGGTCTGGCAGGTATTATCTGCAAGTTTCCGTGGCAGAAGACGATGGTACCCGAGGGCCGAGAAATAAAGCGAGAAAGGCAAAGAAAGGTAACGTAAGACGGGAGGTTGGTGGAGTTCTTCCATGCCGGGTGTGTGTGCCCTACCTAGGGACCCTTCGTTCCGTTTCCCTGGGGGCCGGAAATAGAGTCCATGGCTGCACCACCCCCCCCCTCCTACTATTGACAAGTTGAATGGTTCGGCCGAGCTCGGTGAGGAGGAGCCTCCCCAGGACCCTAGTTCCCCGTGCATGTCGCTGAGGCACGCTAGCTGATCTTGTACACTTATTCCGGCCCCTTTCCCTTGGAAGGCAGGGAAATGTTTGCCTTTGCGCACACATCTTGGTCATCAGCTGCGTGGGTTGGTTGGGTTGGGCACACACGGGGCTACCTATGCAACTAGGTACCTACCTAGGTAACAGGGGAGAGCGAGGAGAGCGAGGAGGGAGGCCTGCCAAGGGTCCGAATCAATGATCGGCAGCCCCCAGAACCGGCGCTGGAGGGGTCGAAACATTGCGCCGACTGAGGAGCAGCTTGCACCAACCACACACATGCGTATCCGTAATCCGTACAGTACACGATGAGCGATGTGCGTGCGTGTGGTTTGGATCGAACGCAGGACCAAGTAAGGTAGATAGGTAGGTAGGTAGGTAGGTAGGTGATGCCTCCGGTTTCCTCTTCCTTCCATCTGATCTGATCTGCCTTGACAATTAGTATTTTCCATTACCTAAGAGGTACGTGCCTACCTACGTACGGAAACCTAGGTAGTCACATTTTGACAGGCGACGACGGGGTGGTCTGTGTTGCGGCGTCCCAAGTAGACTAAACTATGCCTTCCCTCCACCGAAATCTTACCGACTTACCTACCTACCTAAGTAGGCACCTTGGGGGTGCCCGCCTCCTTCCCTCCCCCCACCCCGGCCCGGGGGTGGACAAGGGAGAGAGCTTTGCGTTAAGGAAACTGCGTGGCGTCGCACCCAACCCACTAACACGGAGCTGCTTCCGGCCACCCACCAAAAAATCTCACCCCTCACATCCCGCTAGCCATGGAAGGACGACGTTTCTCACTTCCTTCCTTCCCTGGACCCTTTCTTTGCGACAATCAACGTTTTTTTCTTTCTTTCCCACCGTCGCCCCCCCAAAGTTCCCGGTCTCCGTGTCTTGGTCTTGTCCATGTCAACGTCTTGTTTCCCCGGGTCTCTTTTCCCCAAGCCGACGAATCTGACGTTCCACAGCATATCCACGTTCTCTCATATTCAGATTCAGATTTAGATTCAGATCCCGAACCCCCCCGCCGCCGACGCACGACACGAGACTCAGGCAGCTAACCTGACGGCGATACCTACGAATACTCTCTACTATCAAACACTAGCTTGGCCGGCAGGTCTCAACCCAAAAGCCACTCACACACGCACATTGTTGTTGCAGCTTCGACTTCCCGCCTCCTCCTCCTAAGAGGACCGACTGACTAGTCAGTCGCCTTTACCTCAATCCTCCCCCCCCCCCCCACAACCGGACACGGCTATCCA